>DWME01007990.1:0-12114 GCA_018244795.1 Parelbella ahira ahira
TCATCTTCATCATCTTCATCATCTTCATCATCTTCATCATCTTCATCATCTTCATCATCTTCATCATCTTCATCATCATCATCATCAGGCCACCTCAGTCCACTGCTGGACATCGGCCTCACCCAATGAGCGCCATCACACCCTGTCCTCAGCTTGTCGTAACCAGCATCTGCCTGCAGCCTGCCATGGTGTGTGTGTAACATATAAATTAAAATCCACCAAAAGTTACGTAGTTCTGTGAAATGAATGTCTTTTTACTATTTTTCGTAAAAATTCATTTGCTTTACACTTGGTTTGAAGACTTTTCCACGGCGAATGTTGGTTTTTTGAGTTACTTTTTTCGTAGTTTCCAGCTGAGAACTACCCTCAAACCCGCGAAACCCCTTACATGCTGACGTAGGTTTTACCGACTACGGCACCTAGGGCGCTTACAGACTAAAAATTTCCACCGTTTGCATAAAAAATGTTTCGTAAGTTCACGTCTTTATCTCCCTTAAGAGATAGGCAGAGAAGTAAAGCACACTCGCACGTTTTACCAGTTTTGTTTACGTCCCAGCATAGAATAGGGAGTGAGCCTATTGCTATACTACAGACACAAAGCCTGCCTTCGAGCTATTATTATTAAAGTCCAGTTGGAGAAATTCAATAGTAGCCGACTCGTAAAACGAACCCAAGATCAGTATTTGCACTTGCAACCACTCGACCAACAAGGCAATACAAATTATTAATTTTTGGTAAATTGATAATTATGGAATAAACAGTTACCTTGGAGATATGTATACAAATAAAAAGTTCTAGTTGCATTAAAGTATATATGTATGTAAGCCATACATTATTAGGAAATAAGTAATTTTTACCTAAGTCTGCTAGAACAGTGAAATCATAAGGATTTGTTATATCTATAATTTTTTTTACAAAATGTGCGTTTTAAGCTTTAATATCATGACTTCACGCTTGTAATCCCCGGAGGGGTAGGCAGAGGAGTGTAGTACATTCCCACGTTTCACCAGTTACGTTTAAGTCCCATGTAAATATGTGGTGAGCCTATTGCCATGCACCGGGCACGGGTCAAGACTCCGAGTGACTACTAGAAATTCCAAATTAGAAAATTCTAATGGTACCCAACCCAGGATTTGAACCCAGAGTCTCCCGATCGGCAGTCGCGCTTGCAACCATTCGACCAACGAGGTAGTCGAGAGCTCCAATGTGACGACAGCCTAAATTCACCTTTCACCCAAATTTCACAGCTTTTACTAGCAAGTTGAGTATCATTTGTGACTTCTACTGGAATATCTAACGCGACTGACTTTCTCTGGCGATATTTTATAAAAATATTTATAAAATTATTGTAGAACTTATTAGTGGCGAATTGGTTAAGTACTCGTATATGATATTCTTAAAGGGAATGTACCTTAAACGAGATTTTCGTTAGAAGACTTGTTAGTGGTATAAAGATCTCCCTTTGCTCATAAAGATATAAGCTTTTTGACATCTTAGATATTTTTAACGCTTAAGTAAAATTTGCTTGTATCATTTAGTATCGCATGCATTTCCATTGTAAAATAAGACTTATGTTAATAATATTAGAGCTTAGAATGCCTTGTTTGAGTAGAAATACCCAATATGTGAACAATATGTGAAAAGAAATTTATCAACCCGAAAGAGGTCAAAGTTCCCGATACAGAATATATTTTATATTTATATAAGTATACATGTGCTATAAATATTTATAAGACTATGCATACGTAAGTATATTTTAGGATTAGCAAGCTGCAATGGTAGTGGGCTGGTCACATCTGTCGCAGAACCGATAGCCGCTGGAGCAGACATGTTCTGGAGTGGAAACCGCGACTTAGCAAACGTAGCGTAGAAGGCCCTCCAGCTAGGTGGAGTGACGATATACACAAAGTGGTTGGCAGTCTTTGGATGCGTAGAGCAGAAGATCGAACTCAGTGGCATGCCAATGGAGAGGCCTATGTCCAGCAGTGGACGGACGGAGTGGACGGAGGCTGATGATGATGATGTTGTCTAAATTTCTAGACAGATCAAATTATAGATATGGTTTAAAGGGGATGAAGGAGAGGATGTGCAAGAATTATAAAAATAGACTAAATTATTATCTCTACAAAAACGTAACGTCATTTATCTTTTAAAATCACCAATTTTATTATACGTCCACAGACTACAACCTTATTTAGAAGATCGTAACATCATGCCTGTAAACCCCGAAAAGGTAGGCAGAGGAGTGTAGTGTACTCTCACGTTTTACCAGCTACGTTTACGTCATATGGAATAGATGATGAACCAATTGCCATACACCGGGCACAGACACAGACTCCAAATCAAGTCAAATTCAATAGTACCCGACCAGGGATTCGATACCCGGACCTCCCGACCAGTAGTCGCGCTTGTAAATAAGAGTGGTTGCAACAAGGCAGTCAGCTAGTTATTTACAAGTAACAGGTAAATATGAATGTATCACGAATTTTCCATGAGTTATTTCTGACTAAGCTTATTTGAATATATTATATTCGTTGTATGTATGCAGTGCAACCCTATTGTGACATTTTGCTTTTGTTACGGTGACAATAGGGTTGTGCATCAGCGGTCGGCGCCAGTGCAACGAGCCGTAAGGTAATACAATTCAGCTCTGGCTCCCTGCAACCCCAAAACTTACGCTTTACACGTGATCATTTCATGTAAAAATAAAAATAGTATAAAATATTTGCTCCAATAATTTTTAAGTAAGCACTAAAATGTATAAAATGTTTCAATATTGCACCAATCGGAATACCGTTTTAGTAAACAGTAATATATCGTTACTCTAAAATATTTTTGTGTTTATAGGGGTAGGAAAATACTTTTACCTATCATCACGTCATCATTCTGCCTGGTATATTAGGCTCGAAAGTTCCCATATAGACTAAACACCTCTTGTTTTTGCATAGTTTGTATGTTGGTAGAGTACTCTCTACATTCTCTGAAAAAGAAATTAACGACTCTCAGACGGTTTCCAGGCTTATTAAGTAACAGGAAATGGGTTACTAAATTTCAACAAATAATCTAAGTATAAAGAACTCAAGCCGTGTGTCACAAAAAAGACATAATATTCATACAAATACATCTTTCATATTGTGGTACCATCTGGTGTTGTTAGAAAGCTTGAAAGGTAGTGAAAAACGAAGCTGTAGCCAATTCTAATAATACTTGTATAATATTCAAACGTTCGAGCGACACCCAACTACAGTAAGTTGCACGTGAGGTGCGCAAAATGTGTCCGACTGCGACGCATGAGTCACGTGTAGAGTTGCTCCGCCGTATGTACACACAGGCGAGCAGGAGGAACGCACTCGGATACTGGTCTCGGTAATACATTGATTGTGTCGTCGCGTGTGCGGCTCCGTTGTGGGGCATTGTACACCATATAGAAAGTCAAATAAAATTAGGTAATATATTACTGGGTATTAAAATTATTACTTAATATGTCATAAATATGAATATATCATAAATTAATTTTATTATATAGAAGATTACCTCGGAGTGTTAGTCTAATAGCGATAAGGCCGACTTTTGTAAATCTAGCAATTAGAGATACTTGTGTCCAAACATGTTAATTTCTACTGGTGTACAAATAAGAAATATAAATAAATATGTGTATAATACATACTATGGCATAAAACTTTTTTATTTTAGCTCGTCTTAATTGCTTTTTGCTGTCTTATGACATATTTAGGATAAGATGATATCAATGTACATTAAAAGTATATGTATACCCACGTAGTCTATAGTACATGATAAATAATTCATTGCGTATTCTAACTTAGCTCTTTGAATTATTAATCGATCACAAATCAACCCCAAATAAAAAAAATTTAAAACACAATATTTTCTTGTTCTTATTTCATTTTCTTTTCTAATATTGATTGATCTGTACCTTCCTCCCATAGAAAACAATATGATTCTACAAATATTAAGTAAAAATCATTCTTCATCGACCGTTTACAGTGATTCCGTCACTTTTAAAGTTTCATTTGGAACACTGTACGCTGACAACCTTGTTTGCTTACATGGTGTAGGCTAGCATTTGGCCAAAGTCTCGCATGATGCAAAGCTATGGTGTGGCATGCTTGCCATGTTCTTCAGACTACATTACTTTGTCGTGAGACTGCCTAATTTGTCGAGTGGTTGCAGACGCGACTGCTGGTCGAGAGTTCCTGGTTACATATCCCGGGTCATGCAAAGTTATACTGGGTTTTTCTAAGTTAAAATTCCTAATACTGGCTCGGGCTCTGAATTTATGCCCGGTGTATGTCGATGCGCTCACCATTATTGCATAATGCGACGGAAACTTAAGTGGCGAAACATGACAGTATACTACACTCCTTTGCCTACCTCTTCGTTGATTACAGGCGTGGTGTTATGTTTAAGTTTGCAAAGCTCAAACAAGTAGCGAGCCAGTTCGCTATCATCACCAGCTTAGGCTTAAACAAAGTGGAAAATTTATTCCAGTATGTTCAGATACGTACCTACATATTTAGTTATTTACATAGATATTATTATGTGCATATGTAGGCGCAGTAAGAGAATAGCGATGAGGATTAAAATAAAGTTTTAACGATGAATGTTTAACTATTGTATCAACTGTTAATAATTCAGAGCAGAACCAATCAACATACAACAATTGAATGTGTATTTTATTTTTATTTGGAAAACCAACAATCATTTGTATATTTATGATATCGTTATATTATCACAATTGTACAACGATTGTTTCTTTATTAATCTGTTTAGATTGCGTATAAATAAATCGAACAGTTTCCACTTATACCTAGATAATACAGAATATGAAAACTAACGAGAACAAATTATTGTGAGTAATTGACACTATTTAAAAACAATCTTAAACAAATGCAAACCAATAAGTGTGTTTAAAATATAAGTAATGATTATGATAATATGTTCAATATGAAAAATTATTAATGCTGCGTTGTCCGTATGAAGCCCATTAAGCGCTGTGATTTTCAATACGGTTTCAATCGCGTAGTGTCGCGCTTAATTAGTTTTGTTTTTACTGCCACTTAACCCTTTTTAATTGTACTACTTTAGCACCGCGTGGTCGGGGTTCGTGTGTGTTGCGCATACTTTTACGAGCCCCCGTCACACCCAACAGGCTGTACAGAAGTTAATAACAACAATAATGTTAGACAACAGATAATTATAAATTATTATTGATTGCATTGTTAGTGGAGTTGTTGCAAACTCCACTGCCGGTTGACAGTTTACTGGCTGGGTAGGGTGCTACTGGATCTCTCTATCTTTTCTGTCCTGTATAAATAAATATGATCAATATAGTTTCTACTCCTTAAATGATGGTTATGTATTTTATTATTTATTTAATCAGAAACACATGTAGATCGGCCTGCTGATGGTAAGTGGCCAACGTCGACGTCGTGCCACCAGAGGAGTTGCGAATGTGTTACCGGCAAGTGTATGAACACATCCTAATAGAAACGCAATTGTGACCTATTTTCATCGTAGTTATAAAGCCACGACTTCAGAAACTTTTATTGGCGTCCGTTCAGCGGGAATTTAAAGACTGTTAGCGTCATATAAAAGTATTTTCACCATCTGTTTGTCAATATGTTTCTGTACGCGAATCGTATGTAAGTAAAACAACGTTTTTAACTTTGCAACGCCGAAACATTACAACGTTACTTGTATATTTTACAGTTTCCCATTATGCTCTTTGAGACGTTTGAAGTCTGTCAATCTTCTCTTAGCAGTCTGGCAGACTATGGCCTTAAATCCCCATTCTGAGAAGAGAGCCATGTAAATCGATGAAGAGGGTTGATGATGGCGAGGTGAAATTGAAGAGTCAGTGACATGAGTAACAGCGAAACGTTATGCTTTCAACGTGAGGCACGTATTTATCTTCGCAACTGTGATAGAAATGCGGTACGTTAACATACCTTTTCATTGAAGCCACAACACACCGATTTACGTCGTACGCGACACGCCCGCGCACGACGCCTACAGAAATTGTAAAGTTTGAAAAAGCTGTTAAAGAACTTTTATAGTTTGAAACATACCATTTTGTAACACTCCTTAAACTTTTACACGTAAAATATTTACGCAGCTGTTATGTGTAGTCTTCGTGAATTATTTTTTATTCTTGCCAACCTATCAGTAAGATGAACAGATAATAAGTTTTGTTATTTTTATATATAATGTATTTAAACTTAACAGCATAGAAAAAAATCATACATTTTGTACTCGTATAACAAACGTTACATATAAAGGATACTATGTGAGCTGTATTTGTAAGACATTTGGAAGACGAGAAGGCAACATTTTACATTCATTATCTTAAAACGCAAGCCCGGCGTGTTTTACCCGCCTCGGAAGTTTGCCAGCTAACTACGAAAAAGCACACACATTGCGAGTGGCGCACACATACGTCAGTCACCGTTGAATACTAACGCCGGCACAGGGGCGTGCCGACAAGCAGGCAGCTAGCAGGGGATCAGGAGACACTTCGAGCGTCATGTGCTCATTGTGCCGGCCCCCCCTTTCGCGCTTACCTGCCACCACCTGCCTCTCTTTGTGTCTGCCCCACTTTTTAATCTGGAGACGTCGAATAAAAGCACAATACGTCTCCTCAGATACGTCTGGTTGATACTCGTTTTTCTTTTAATCAAGGAATAGACGAATCTCCGGCTCTCAAACGAGCGCCTTTTGTTTACTGTTAATATTCCTCTCAGTGCTTTTATCTACTTAAAACGGCTGCGAAGTACGACAGCGCTGTAATAGACGGTAATTTTGCAATTTCTCTTAAGTTAATAAACGCATTTTTCAAAATTACGACCGGCTCCGTCATTACGTTCGTAACCTATCTTCTGACGTTGAGTACAGTAACACGTGTATAAATTATGGCAATATTACAAAGTCGGTACGTGGCGGTTCGTAATATATCAAGAGGCATAAAGGAGTACATACAGAAGGCGGAGGGACGGTGGTACTGCCTAACGACGGGAACAAATTGTTTGCACATGCAGTGACTAATAATGTAATAATCTAATTTAGAAGAGGAAATTAAAGTTAAAAAACCCTAGCTGTCTTTTACACAATTACCAGTAGATAATAGAGGAAGGAATAAGCATTACTTTGTCCCCTCATTACATCAACAAAACGTTTCACAATCCACACAGCGGCGCACAGCCTAGACAAAGTTTATGTAGAGCGTGCGAGGGAACGCTTTGTATTAGCAACAAAGCAGAGCGACTTGCATCTCTGGAGCTTTTAGGCGGGTAGTTATCGTACCGTCCGCAAATGCGAATTTACGCTTTGCAGTTTGAAAAATTAAAAGCGACATTTTGAATGCAATTGCGAACGGTCTTTCCACAGTCGGCGCGGTAATGGCCACTCCAATACAAAATTGCGTGGTTTTTTTTGCCAACGCTCCGTAAACACTCATTTGTATTTAGTATTTGCAGTGTTCCTCACTTCTATTTAATTACTACTGGATGCCCAGTTGAACGTAGTCACCCGAAACAGTAAAGGAAACAGCAATGTAAATATTTTTTTCGTTTTAACCGTAATTTCGTGTGACTTTCTTTTACTTCGACTGGTAGGAATAAAAAATTGTATGATTATAAATATAGACTTCAATTTGATTTTAAAAATTGTTTGTTGACAATAGTTTAAATTTATTACAAGAATTTAATGTTTGAGTAATAGGAATAAAGTAATCTAACTATAATACACAAATATATCAATTATTGTAAAAATCAAAGAGACACGTTCAAGAACTAAAAAGGCCTGAACAGATAGGTACCCCGTGTGTTCAATTAGCTTTCTGGAACATAATATGTTTGCATGAAAGGATACAGTGGAAACCCTGAGGAGTAGGAGCTGCTCAAACATTAATGAAAGCATTGCTACTACTTCTCATCATACTTAATCCTATAGTTATTTTAGGGACGTTACATTACAAAATAACCTAACATCACGTCTGTGCCGCCCCGTAGTGATAGATAGAGGAATTTAGTGCTCAGATTTTTCACCTATTATGTTGTACTCGAATATAAAAATAAAACAATAATACTTTGCTTAACCCGGGGATCGAGCTCAAGATGTCTTCGGGAGCGGACGCATTTACAACCACTAGACCAATGAGGCAGTCTTTATACATCATAAATAATACAATAGCGTTACAAATGTTCTGAGTGTATGAAAAACTTTATCTTTCCGCACCAGATGGTGCACACAGGCACAGCGCAGTTAATTGCTGCCAATGACAAAAGTAATTGAGGATATTTATCGCAGCGAGCTCATTGTTTGTCATACATTTAAATTTTGTTTCTTATAAATGGTACTTTTGTTTCCGTAGTATCTTTACTCCAATATTGGAAAAGTTCTTTTAACATCACATGTAATTTATCATTTGTATTGACACTGTACTGAAAATAAAATATAATTCATGATTAAAAATTATCTACGTGGTGTATTTTTTACCTAGGTTTCGTGAAATTTTTATTCTTTGCATACCGAATATGAAGTTTTATGTTTTAAATTTCATATTTTCCGTAGCCCGGAGATTTTTCATTCCTTTTAAAATGAGTCTCATTATATTACGATTCCCTTCAATTTCGAGCATGACTTGTATAGTTGTACTGAAAAATTGAGATGGAAACTTTGTGCCGATTTATATATTCAGAGTCAGTGGAAATAGCTTAATTAACATTTTAAGGAATTCCTTAAAATTGTTCAAGGGCAGGATGGACAGGAAAATTTGTCCGAGAGGACGTTGGGAGCCGTAATAAAGTGTATTAATCTGCTATGTTTGGAAATCTTAAGGGACAATTTCATTCGTGGCGTTAATTGCGCAGAGGAAAAATCTCTTCTCGAGCGGCTACGGATTTGAAAAAAGAAAAATATTTTAACACAATTCTTAAGCCGAAATTGCAAGTACTACTACGAGTACTTTTTCGTCGAATAAAGCACACGCGAGTACGTAATGCATGTCCATAATGACGACGTGCATTTCTAAAATATATTTCATTTGTGCGTTCTTGAGTGTTCATGATTACTTTTTATTTTTTTTTGGAATGAAATGTAGGTCAGTATTTTCTAAGCAATATCCTCAATGATCTTTACAAATTAGTGATTATCCATATCATTGGATAACTGTGTCGCTATTTTTATTATTATTACACAAATATAAAACATTTAGAGATCATAATGAAAACATACATGAAAGGTACGTTAAAATGATGTAAGGACGAGGGAGTTGGTTGTAATTTTCTATTAATGTACACATAAAATCTGGTTTTGTTTCATTATCATCACCACTATCACTGACCATTCCTGACTGACCTGACTGACCACCCGACTTTCCCATTATCAGCACATTTTCGGCTTATATCATCATCACTATCACCATCACCATCACCATCACCATCACCATCACCATCATCATCATCATCACCATCATCATCAACATCATCATTAACATCATCATCATCATCATCAATCATCCATTCTTGGGCATAGTACGGCTTATGTATTAGTTTGTTCGCGCAACAAAGAACAGAATTATTTGTTACAAAATAATAACATTATGTATACACTCTGGAGGTAAAGATTAGAACTAGCTTAATAATTACTTAATATATAACAGTTAGTTCGTTAATGTGCACTCTCTCTGTGTGCTATTTGCCATTTTCAGTCCAGAGCCAAGTGGCATCCTGCCCGAGGTCGTTCCGCGATCATTGCAAATAGACACGGTTACATTGATTGAGGTCCTTTGCCAGAAATCTGCCTTAAAATCTGTCCAAATTACTATTTTAATAACACTTAATCTCATATCCTTCCACAATCAACCGCCAAAGTATGTGCAACACGAAACAAGCATTTGAGTATGAAGACTGTTATGACGCTAGAAGTAGGTACCACACGCAGTTTGTAAGAATGAAGATAATTGGTTTTCGATGCTCTCTACCTACCCTATAAGAGAGCTGGCGTGATGACGTAAAACAATTTTAGTGTAATAATAGAAATGACGTAATTAAAGTTAAAATGGTGCATAAACGAATCTTATGTGCCTTTTTTCCGTGTTGTATATTTTCACGTACAATGCCCCACAATGGAGCCCGCACGCGACGACACAATCAATGTGTTACCGAGACCAGTATCCGAGTGCGTTCCTCCTGCTCGCCTGTGTGTACATACGGCGGAGCGACTCTACACGTGACTCATGCGTCGCCGTCGGACACATTTTGCGTACCTCACGTGCAACTTACTGCAGTTGGGAGTCGCTCGAACGTCTGAATATTATACAAGTATTATTAGCATTGGTTACAGCTTCGCTTGTCACTACTTTTCAAGTTTTTTAACATCACCAGATAGTACCACAATATGAAAGATGTAGGTATTTGTATGGATATTATGATTTTTTAAAATATCATTTACATTTTATCATGTCAATTTATATAGCAGATGGTCTCCTATCACTTTATCTAGTTCTAACTGCAGAGCGGCTAAATGATATTTATCTAAATCCCGGAGTGGATAGATGAAACTCTATCTATATAGAGTTTACTCTAATCTTGTAAGGGCCATTCTAATCTTGTAAGGGCCATTCTAATTATATAAAGTTTTTGTTATCTCTACATGTACTCTACCTACTGAGAATTTTAGTAATATATACAAAGTCTAGTTTACTCATTACTAAAACTATACAACCAATTTTAATTCAAGAATATTATATATAAAATCATTAACTAAATACTTATAACACTATATTATACATTTATTAAAAATAACATTTTTCTTAGAAGTTAAAATCAAATGTTAGTAGAAATAAGAAACCCAATTCTACGCGTCACAGTAGTTCATGAAATGCTTTTACTAAAACTGGTTCTGAGAAATCAGTACCGGGAATAGTTGTGGAACTACATAATAAGGCTTTAACAAGTCTGTTGCACAGACGTTCCATGTTCGTCTCCGTTCTCCAAGACTCCAAGTTTTGCATGCCGAGGACGAATAGCTCAATACATGTAATGTTGTGTTGTTTTAACTTATTGTTTCATTGAAACTTCAATGCTGAGAACATGTTCCCATGACCGTCTATTTCCTACGTCTGTGACTTAAAATTGATTTGACATAAAAGAAACACATATTATGCTGCCATGAATTTTGTTTAAAAAAATTGCGCCACTCGACTTCTAGCAAATTCTATAATTATTATAATCAGCACCATCAAACCTTTTATTGTCTGCTGTTGAACACTGATATTACAAAGGTAAACTGTAAGGACATAAGGGCACAGTATAAAGTTGATAATGAAGTTAAGAATGCAGAGGTGCGTTAGAACGTAAGTATTATACAAACGTAACATCACGCCTGTAATTCACACAGAGATCTCTCTTAGGGATAAGCAGTGCCATTGTACAACATCTTTTTTGTATGGTTTTTTTCTACTTATTGTTTATGTTTACAAATTGTTAAAATAAATAAATAAATAAGGGGTAGGCATTCAGTAAACTAACGGTCAACTAAGACTACGACTTAATTTTACAGCTACAAATACATAGCATTGAAATATCACGTGACATGTTATTTTTTTCGGTAAATGTATTTGCATTCGACACAGGAGCACAGTTGCAGAATTCTTATTTCGTATCGGTTCAGGTGGCGGATGTTCGACACGTATCTATCTCCTCGCCAGCCGGAATTTTGCCGAGATGTTGTGTTGCTATTTCTGAACGAACTCAGCATTTTTAAGCCACAGTAAGCAATGTTATATAACACAAGCTTCTACGTTACTTCCTGAATAATCGTTAAATAATAAAGTCATACATCTATTTCTAAATGTACGAGTATATAACGTAGTTTACCTTCAGCTAGGTGGAACGACGGTCTGCGAAAGACTGCCGTTAAAAGCGAGATGCGCGATGTCACTTATTGAGGGGGTTCTACCTTTAGCGTTGGACTTCAATAGGCTGATGATAATGATGATGAGCTTATCAGCTGTCTGGTCATCGTAGCTCATGTTCCACTTAATTTGTATTCGCATGGCCTTGTGTACGTTATTTCCAAACACTCGTACCTATT
>DWME01007991.1:0-12114 GCA_018244795.1 Parelbella ahira ahira
TCCAGTCGAATTTTCAAATTACACTAAAATAACACACAAATCAGTCCAACTTTGTCCTCAACTTTATTGATGCTATCATTTTTCCATTACTCGTAGTGGAGCTTTTTTCGGAATGAGAAGGCCTAAAGCCATAGTGTGTTACTATTCCAAAACAAATTGGTAAACTTTACAATCCATTAAGGATACTATGGAGAATTCTAGGGTGTGTAGGTTTCTTCAAAACGTTTTCTGTCATTGTTACCGGGAGTGATATTGTACTCTCAATCTTAAACGATAACTAAATCTGACGCGAAAATTTTACGCGTTAAATTATGTTTGAAATAATAGACAATTCTAAACAGTTATTCAAGTTTACAATAGTTTATCAGACTTCTCAGATCTCTGCGCAGCGCACGTTCAGTAGCGCTTTGCTAATCCACATCTGGTCTCTTGACACATGGGTCGTGGATATTTCTTAATAGATTTTATATTACGTTTACTTTCGTTTTAAAATCTACAGCTTACTCATTTCTTAAGCTTAAGCTGTTAAATACTCAACCTTAAATCTATGATACAACACTAAGATTGTTATTTAAATTAACACATATTTTGTAAAAATATAGAAAGCAGTTTTGTAATATCTGGCTGTACAAATGAATTCCGTTGCCTTTACAAATTCGAAGCGTCCATAACCCACAAATTCGTTCCACATTCAAATCAAATCAGCGCGGGTGATTTTGACAACCGTCTAACCTTTGCCCTGCGATATCTTTTGAATACAAGTTCTTTTATATTATAGTTTTCGATGGCTAGATTTCGTGATACTGGTCGTAAAATACTTTAATGAAAGAGAAAATGTGTCGAAAACTTACAAAATTACAACCGTTCATGTGTATATTCCATTGTATATACTGTGTGTATCAGTGTGTCAGAGAAAATAGTAGGTGCATATATTTCGAAAATTGGAGTCACGTGGATATTTATAAGCTATTTGTAAATAAACAGAACAAATGGATGGTTCAATTAATATTCGCACACTATGTATGTGTATAGAAACCTAACATCACGCCTGTAATCCCGGAAGGGGAGTGTAGTAGACTCTATCGTTTCACCAGTTACATTTAAGACCCATGGAATAAGTGGTGAGCCTATTGCGTTACACCGGGCACGACTAGGCACCGGGTCCGGGCACGAGTGATTGCAAGCGCGACTGTCGATCGGGAGGTGCTGGGTTCAAATTCCGGGTCGGGTACTGTTGGAATTTCTAATTTAGAATTTCTAGTAATGACTCGGAGTTTAGTTCTGTGCCCTAGATTGTTCTAGATTGGATGTTACATTTTTATTTTTCTCAATGGTATTACCGCGTGTCTTTTTTACTATTATGACAACCCCCACAATATAAGTTTTACAGTTACCTCGTTACTTTCAGTGAATTTTTTTTCAAATATTTTCTAAGTTTGCGTCTAGACAATTTTTAGTGGGCAATAAATCCATTGTGCTGTCACGTCATTCTTGGGCGTATGAAAGGTGATAGAGAAATCGTATAGCGAATGCAAAACGCGTATTGTTACGTAACGCGCGTATTGTGTATGCGCGGGGCCGGCACGCGCTACGCAACAGGGTGGCCGGGACGCATTCTTTTACGCGCGATAGTTAAAAATTACATACCGATTGCCTGGATATTGGCGTACGATACGTTTTTTTGCTAGCAACATTTTTTCTTTTTTTTTATGGGCTATGAACGCTAAGGCGCGAGGTGTTATTGTTGTTCATATGTAGGGTTTTTTTGTTGCTAATATTAATAACATATTAGTAGGAAAGGAACTGTAGGTGTATATGTATTTACATTTAATTTTGATGCAGTAGTTAGTAGTAGCACGTAATACACTCATTTGATACAGCAGAACTCAGATGAGCGCAGAAAAAATTAAAAAACTTAAAAAAAATAGTAGTACTTGTAATAAAATCGTGATTTCATAAGTCATTGAAAATCAATAGCGAACTTAACTTAAAACGTTTTGTAAAGTTTATATTGTTTCATTTTACTACAACAGTTGCCTTTGTTTCGGCGAAAAAAGTGATGGCGCCGGCGACGGAAGCGTATGGAATTTCCAATTACCTGATTTTGCGTTGAAATCGCGCGCAACTAATTTAATGTTAAATTTGCTTGTACTTTGTAAATCACCATGGCTAATCTAAATTAACTGTCAGTAGTGGACGTCAGTACCTATTACTAATGACCTGAAAAATATGTTCCCGTATTGGAAAATAATAAAGGAACAACTGTGTTAATATAAAATACACCTATTTTAAAATTGTATACCCGTAGGTAACCAAAGTTGAAGATGGTATGGTAGATTAAAAATTATTGAAATTTAAATTTGAACGTTCATGGAACAGATTATCAATCACTAACAAAACCGTACAGAGTAGCTACAAGAATACCAGCGCTCAAGATTTCCGATAAAAAGCTCACACGTCGAATTTCCAGCCATTTCAAATTTCGAGCGTCACTGAGTTATTTAAAAAAAGAAGTAAAACACTTTGTTCTTATCTCAAACCCATCGTTCTAAATTCAAAATATAAGTGAAGCAATTGTAAAACGAAACGCGCTAAGTTCACGTTACGAGCGCGTTCCAAATACGAATTCTTATATTGTCGGACGAACCTCGGATGACGTGAAGAGGCTGATTTAAAACGATTTTAAACTTTTTCCCATGAAGCGAAAGCTTCGCAAATAGGACACACGTGTCTATTATTATGTATATTATTATACTTGTATATGTATGTGAGCTGCAGGTATTGTGCGTATGAGTTTGTGTATTTTTTTACCACTAAATTTGTTGATACCCCACTCTATTAAAAAATCTTTTAAATAGTTAACTATTCATATTCGCACATTACCATATGATATTAGATGATTCAACTTAAATGAACATCAAAAATAACACAATGACTGTGTTTGCCCACGAAAAAATCACATACAGCCAGTACCTTTCGGCGCAGTAACCATCAATGGCAATACGTCATTCAGAGATCATCAAAAACCAATCGAACACTTACAATTCACGATATATAGGTACATCTGCTTTTACCACAGCCTAAGCTTTTACAACACAATTTATAATGCTTCGTGGGAGTCAATAATATTAAAATTTAAATTGCAAATGCTTTTAATCTGTAACTAGCTTCAGTGGAGGTATATTTATAGCCGTATTTTTCAAAACTTGCGCCAGAACGTCTTAACTAAAACATTCAATCAAGCATAGATTTGAATAAAATATTACTCAAACATATAAAATCATAATGTTGGGTGTGTTGTAGGGTTACCACGCTCGTGTTCAAAGTTCGAACGTCCCGTTTTAAATGTAAGACAAGTTCATTGAACGTTGTGGTCTAGGTTTTTAGGCCGAATACGACTCACTTAAAGACATACATATATTTTTCACATAGCACATTATTGCTTTAAGTATCAATCTGGATAAAGACACAATAGTTACAAACGAAGCTTAAAAAGAGCTGATAAACACCAAATAACAAAATTGAACAAAATGTTTGAAAATCACAATTTAATATAGTGCTATTCAAAGATCACGAGTCTCGCGTGAACCGAAAGCAAGGCAACACTACAACATCGAGTCTGTTTCGGCGGAGATATGATTCCATTGATTGATGGGTAACCATGCTGGGTGGATCCGAGTAAAAAAACCAGAGAAACATTCACCTCTCTCCGCTCACGCTGTTCATTTCACAGAGGTCAAGATACAGTGGTCTCTTTAAGTTAGTCTGTTGACCCCGTGTATTCAAACTAGAACGTAAATAGGCACCAATGTTTTAGAGTTAATTAAAAATGTATATAAATATGTATCTCATATCACGACCGACCGTATCACAATATCAATTTTCAATCTATATACTCCATGGACACCGTGCTAAGATACTTTGTATATACGTACCTACTTACATAATATTAAGTTTAATGGTAATTAGCTTTGCATCAAAATTAAAATACTGTAAGGCAATATGTATGATTTAAAAGGTTGCTACTTGAGACGTAAATATATGTATATTTATACATACTTCATCGCGTGTGTGCGTATATGTGCATATACACAAATTATATATGTGTACGTGTTTATATATGTATATACGATTGTAAAGGAAAATTTAAATCGCGGACAAAATAATGACGGTTTAGAGGACAAAATCTTATCGTAAGCCATATCTATGTATACTCTAACTATTGATCGCAATATGTACATACTCGTACGTTTCCTGTTACGAAGTTGGCATGTGACAGTTTCTCAAAATTTTCAACGTCTAAGGTCGCGAGGTTGTTTCGCAGACTGGAAGGTCGAAATATCTTGAATATTCTCTATAAGTTCCGTAAACACGTTACATTATATAAACATATGTAAGTTATGCTCTGTGTTACATCTTATGTTATTACATATGACATCATTTGCGACTGGTTAATTTTAAGATAAGATTTTTTTATAGCAAAAAGTGTCCTATATCTTGGACTTCTATGATAAGTTATTACTAGTGCAAATTGCTGTTAAAATCAGTTCATTAATTTTTGTGTTACGACAGGCAAACAAAGGAAAGCTATAAAATATATAGCCACTATAGTGCAAGACTTGGTAGATATATACCCCAAAACTCAATAATCCAACTTCATCAGAACCAAAACCATTTATCACTATGATACTCTCATACAATAATCCATAGACACATTGAACCCAATCCGGAAACATCGAATTGTAAAGGCTAACGCGTTGCCCCTGTTACACGAGTCGCAACGACTTTGTTCAATCTTTGTCTTTTTGTGAAGAAAATATATTCAGATGCGTAATTATCATAGAGTGGATGATATGTAGAAATGGCGGCAGGCAGATTACATGGACGAACATGACATGACATGACAAGAGGTCTTCTAATATCAGTAAGAGGAGTTAGCAATGGGTGTAGTTACATTATAGGTAATATTGTCGGTGAGCATTATTGCCATTTTTTTACATATATTATATGAATATAGTATGCGAGGTTTTTATAAATTCGTATTGAACAAAAATATTTTATATGTACTTAACGATAGTAATTATGTTGATCGTCGGTAAGCGTATTCCAAATGAATTAACGTATATTACAAGTAATTTGCAATTACGTAATATACATTTTTATTGCTAGTTATTGACAAAACTATAACCACATTATTAAAATTATAGTATTCACCTGTCCGCTTACCTGCAATTTGAAAATTTGTTATATTCTTCGTCAAAAATATTTTCTTCCATAACGTCATAACGGTTATTCTGCGAGTTTAGATAATCTGTTATTTTATATACGTCTTAAGGACTTATAGCTAAACATTAGCAAGTTTAAATAAATATATAATGAAAGTTATGTTCTGTGTTACATCTTATATTATATTTATATACATATGAGATGCTTAGACACATGAGGTATATATGTATATACATACATACATGTTGGACTTGGCGGCGAGACGTGTCTAAACATTTTTTGGTCTATAGCGACTACCAATCTCCGGGCGTACAAAAAGAAACAGATCATTCGAAACATTAATGCATCAGTTACTAAACCGTCAGACGTATGCTCTTACGCATCCTTAACGCATTCATAATAAGAACAAGACGTTCCATTTTCGAAACGTATCACAAACACAGGCATTCCATCATCCGATGTAACGTTTCATATTCAAATTTCTGTTTTGAAAATAGAATGTATAGAACAGTGCACGGAAAACTTTCGAACTGTGAAACGTGATTCGACGAACCGATGCGTTTGACACTAACGGAAATTAGACGAATACCTTCATAAGTGTAATTTTTTTAAATTCATTGTTTCTTTTTTAATTTATCTATTTTAATCTACATTTGTTGGTATGAATTGTGATAAACTTATATCAATATCAATTCCAAAACCGTTAAATAAACATTTTAATAATAAAATTCCAAATACAAAAAATTCAAAACAGTATTTAACAATAGTTGGGACATACCGAAAAATAACATTTAACTTGTGTCGTGTCGTTCCATAATTAACGTCCATATTCCTTAAACACGGGAATTAACCCCAATTGAGGGATCGCTCTATTTAAATTACTAACGTACTATTCAGCTTTCTGGAAGCATTTGACACGTCAGTTTACATCTGTTCGTGAGAAACTGGACGTCTTGAATGAGGCGGAAATGTTCAGGCATATTCTGACGGCTTCAGTACTTCCAACGATTTGTATTCGATGAAAATATTTGAGTTATATCAGTATTTAAGTGGTTCCGACAACAGACTATTCTGTTTGTCTACGAGAACACAAGAATGTTTATGAAATTGCATTTAATGAAACTATATGTATATACTAATAGATAGTGAGTTATTTATGTTCCTCGAATGTCGCCTAAATCGTTGTTTGAAAGTTTTTTGATGCTTTGCATCTCGAATATGCTTAAGTTCCTACAGTAATTCATAATTTAAAATGGTTATAATTTAAAATCATGTTTACATGACAAAAATTACTCAATTTATTTTTGATATTTTTTTTTATTTCTTAAATATCTTCAAAAAAGCGTGTAAAAAGTAATTTGTAATATTATACATACAAGTTATTAGATTGTAATATTATACTGTATTTATATTACCAAGCGTCAATAAAACATGCGTTTTCTATTTTATACTTTCTCTTTTAAAAATTGCAATTCGTTACAAAACTGCTTAAACATCATTAACTAAAATAAATTTAATTTTAATAAAAAAAGGAAATGATGTTGTATTTGGAATGACATACCGTTTTCCAATTACAAAGATAATGTTGTAAATTGAAGTTTAAAGTCAAATATTGTTCAATGACCGAGGTCGAAACCCAATCGTAATAATAAATGCCCGTAGTCATTTGAACTATAGATTAAAAATAACTTTTGCTTTTCATTGGTAACAGATCGACCTTGATTCGTAATTAAAATGTTACCGAGTTATACCTAATTTTTAAAGGTCATAACAGAATTGATTAAACCCTTGTATATTTTACGTTTGTTTCTAAATATAATTCAGGAAGTGAGATATTTTAGAGGAGAAAAAATTCTATATTCGCATGTAACAATTTTAAATTTGGAATGCAATCTCAAACTCGTTTCCTGTTACTGTGCGAATCTTTTTTATTCCTTCATTGTCGTTTTCATTAGCAACCGGAATAACAAGATGGATATCCGCTCGAGCCCTTTATGAGTTATTAACAATTTTGCATAAAAATAAACGTTATTGTGTGCCTTACAGGGTAATAAAATTATCATAAGCTCGACACACTAGTAATAATCTCATATTTGAGCTCGTCCGGTCCGCCATCTTTAAAAACAATGAGCGTTATTGTCTCTTCTTAATTCCATTTTTGAAAAAATAATCCATTTCGTATTTCATCCGAGAAGCTCATTGATTGGAAGCGCTTAAGCCATTTCGAACCTTACGTCACGTTGTTAAAGTATCGTTCGGATTGGTCGAGGGACGAGCAGCTGGATTCCATAAGTTTTGTTTGTTTAAACCAAAACGGATCTTATCTTGAGGGAGAACGATTGAAAATTGTTCACTAATTGGTTAACGACAATTGCATGTGTGTGAAAACTGGGAGAGCGATATGTAAGAAAGGGATGCATTGAATGCACGATTCTGCAATGTGTCCGTTTATTATGATAATTATGCGACGACAAAATCGTATTATATAAAATTATTAATGGCCACAATATATGCATTATTTGTTGCTTGTAAAACAACAGCGACAAAAGTTTGTTGAATGTTTGTTAAAAACATGGACTTTTAATGTACAGATACCAGAGTCACGAATGTACAAAGATGAATGTGAAATTTATAATACAAATATGCCATGAAAATGACGTTAAGGGCAGTTTGAAGTTTTGCATAATTTACAATTATTTTAAATGTGTACATTTTGTTATCCAGTCGCCTGTTAGAGTCATTCCTATTTTTCAATTTTGTGGAACAAATTCCATATTGAATACGTTGGGAATTAAGTCAATACTATTGACAGAATTCCATGGAACATTAAAAAACCATAGACAAAGAAGTTTCGTTGATAATTGAACAGACTATAAATAACCATAGACATCAACTACGTGAACTTGTTGAAACGTCAAAAATAATCATTGCCTTTTGTGAAATGGAGACATCACTTAGTTCAGAAATAAATTGGCAATTTACAATTGTAAGTAACAATTAATAAGCTTTATATGGTCTGAAGTTGTGTGACAGACGGACGGACGGTCTAGCCCTGTTATGGATAAGGGACAAGTCTAAATGGGTATACGTAATTATTTATTAATCTGTGACGTTGATGGCGGCACTTTTATATTAAAACAATTTATAACAAAAAAAACAATATAGAGTTGTTTTAGTGAAATGAAAAGGGATAAAATTTATTGCGATTTTAAAAATCAAATTAACACACTTTTTACGTGTAAACTTTTAAAATTCATTTCGTAAAACAACCAGAGGTATCTCTTGCGAGCAACATTATTCGAATATTTTTATTTTGTGGAACGATCACATAAGTTCTATTACGTGCTTATATATGTATATTCATATGCTTATGTATGTATATTTTGATATTAAAATTTCACCCCGTTTTCCTTACAGACCGCCTTATCTCCTTGTACACCCTTAAAACGATAACATGAAATGGCGGGACAGAGTTAAGTCTTAAGCTGTCTGACTTGGAAAAAAGACCGCTGTTCGATAGAGAAACGATAAAAGTGTTGCTGATGATGGTGACGAAAAAGAGTAATAAGTTTCCAATCGAGATAGCTGAAGTCCACTTCTGGGTAGTGAAATGGCAATTTAATTGAATACGCTGCCGGCATATATCATTATTTCCATAATCAATGGACTCACCATAATTATTCCATCTTGTCCAGTAGCCTCGATTGCTTTACCCTCGGTCTTCGAATCAACATTATATCCTGATAGAAACAACCTCTGGCATATACAACAGAAAAGAGGTAGCCAAAACTTAGCCTCACGTGAACCTTCAGTTTTCTTCAAGACGATCACATCACGTCACTGCGAATAGCATTAAGGTTATCTTCTTGTGAGAAGATAGTTTTGATGATCATTTCAGAGCACTATTTAATCTGACATTGTCGAAATTTTTTCACTGATCCTATAAGAAAGAGAGTATGTCAAAAAAATGTTTGTCTTCCATATATATTTCTACGAATCCAACTTCAGTAGTCTGGTGAGATCCGCATCCTACTTCTATTCGCAGGATCAGACCTGTGCCCGTAGGTATAGCATCTCAACGGGATATCATTTTACGAGAAAAATAGTAAATGGTTTGATTCTCACGAGGATAAAATAATTCACTTACACCACTCCTTAAGACTAATTAGGTCTTGTTTGAGCGTCCAGTTCTTACTTATTCAATCTTGTACACAAATCCAATTTACAAGAACATGACAGATTATATTCACTTAACAGCTGTTACCTGATTGTAACACTTTAATTTAGTATTAAAATACATAAACAACAAGTTAGATTTTCAAGTAGAAATTTCAAGTAATGGTTCGGAGTCTGGATTTGTGCCCGATATATGGCAATAGGCTAGACATAACTGCTAGAAAGGGAAAGTGTACTTACCCTGATGTTTCAAGTTTCAACCCCTTCGGGGATAACACATAAAAATACTTGTTAGAAGAAAATAAACATGTATTTCCAGCATTAGAAGTCGTGATGTACAATACTGATTGCATAATATCATACAATTAATTATTAAATGTACCACGCTTAGAAGGTGAAGTTAACTTTGTGGTTAATCTGAAAAAATATACATACATACATATCGCTCATTTGCAACTAGAGTGCAACATCTCGAAAACACTATCTTTCAAAAAACAGTTCAGAAAGTTTAAGCCACCGTTATTCGGTGACCACTAAGCGCATTCTCAATGATCAAATTGAACTTATAAATGTTTTTTTTTTAAGCGCAAATTAAAATTGATATTTCCTATTAGAATGGATATAATTGCGGTTATTATTATATTTGCAAAGGTTATATATGTTTATTGTTAATTCCAATATTGCGAGTTTGTAAATGAATTTACGATATTGGCTCGGAGCGTTTTGGTTTAAACGGAAGTCGTATCAAAAACTGGTAGATATATTAGATTTCGTAACACATGTGTGTTACATACTAATTTCTGTTGACGACTTCTTTCGTGCATGGGCACAATTATTTATTATACAATATTAAATCTTATATTTCATTTTTTAGACTTTTTTAAAATAATGAAATTTAAGCTATGTAGGTACCTACATATATCCATACTAAACTTTAGCAATACATTTTTGAAACGTTTACATTTATAGAATATTATAAATTCTTCTATTTCATATTGGTATTGTAAATACGTGATGTTCGCAAATAATTGAGTAAAAAGTGAAATGATTTTTATACGAATAGAAATATATTGTAACATTTCATAATAAAATTATAAAAAATCATGTAGACATGTACATATACATATATTGTATATTTTATACTCATTATCTGATATCTGTATTACACTTCTCGAATTTATTTTTCTAAATATATTCCATTAAAAAGCAGTCTAAGCAACTTGTTGACATTTTTAAAATTGACTGAGCATGTATTATTGTCGTTTCATCGAATTCATTTCGTAATGGATTAACATGTAAGTACCTACTTATTAAAAAATATAATCCAAATTTGTTATTTAAGTTCTATATAATGTGAGCTTAGTGGTTAGAACCAAAACCTCCCACTCTTTGTATCCTTATTTCAAAACTTTTGACTCTATTTGAGTTTTCGAAGATGTCGAGAACAAAATCGACAGTAGTATCAGAAAGTATCGTATTGACTTAGTCTATTGGACCAGCGTCTGATAAGTAGAGTTCTCTCTTAAATACAGGTCACACACCTAGCACTCTAGGCTTGGTCAGAAATTCCGTCATAAACACGCAGCCAATAAAACGACGTAAGGAAGGAAATGTAAAAAATAAATAAAAATTTAAAAATGGAATACACTTCCACGGATCGTTTAAGCGCGATTTGAATGAATCACGTGACGCGTGATTCAATAGCATTGTTCTTGCGTCAATACCGCGTACTTACGCGGGTCCGTGTAAATTAGGAAATGTGTGTTTTTATTGGAAAGCCATCTGGAATTACAATTACGGAGCCACGAAGGTAGATGCGAGTAGTGGCATATCTACAACCTTGTAATATGTGAAAATATCAAACATACGTTTAGATTTTTTTTTGTTGTATTACCTTAATTATTAATGAAAATAATCGCAACAGATTAAATGTTATGTCCAGTTTCAGGGATGTTAAGAGGTTGCGCATCTTTATTCAGGCTTTTCTTATATTTCACTGTGATTTTTTGATATTATATTTCTATCTTGTTGTAAGTTTTTTAAATAATATTTATCGTTAACTGTTTAATCTGAAAGAGTCTAATTATATGAATAGTTAATTCTAATGAAAATACGAGATTGATTGAAAAGTACGAAATTCAAAATATCAGTTCAAATATTCAAATTCATCAGTTACACCATTTTACACCATTGCCGCCACTTCACCGTACACGTACGTTTCCAGTTAGCACCGTGAGAGCATTTGAATACTATCGATGTCTCTTTCAGTGCGCCGCGTACGCGAAACTCTTATGGGCACGTCGTCTGTGTTGTTTGAATATTCTGAGCCACTTCGATTTTATACTACCACACAACATAGCTTAACTGAAGTCCGATCTGTATGTATTGTAAACTCTACCTGTAGAGCAAAGTTAGGCGATCAAAGTCGACACAAAGGAACGCTAAACATTTGTGTTCAGACGGTTTTCTTAGAGAATGTTAGCGTTTAAAAAATTCGAATCGATAGAATATACGCATTCGACGTATGTAATTATAATAAGCCGATATTATCGATAAAAAGTATCGTATTAATATTTACACAGGCGTTTATTGTTTAAACCAAACATTTCCCCGTTTGCATTGTTTTACGTTGAAAAAATGCTTTTTTATTTATATAACAATCACGTTCGACTCACATTGATTGTTTGGAGTGGGCTCATGACGTCATCTCCG
>DWME01007992.1:0-12113 GCA_018244795.1 Parelbella ahira ahira
CCCGGGAAGCACACGTCACCAGTGTAGTAGAAGAAGGTCAGCTCGGCGTGCAGCAGTCCAGCGTCACCGGGTAACGTAGCTTTTTCCGCGCTCATCAGCGGCCTGGGCGCCTCGCGGGACTTCGACCCAGTGGAAACCTGTACGATGAAGAACAAGCTATGCTTACATTGTCACGATGAAATTATGTTGGATGCAGAGAAAAATGATTATATAGAGTCGAAGTACCTTATAAACGGTAAAATCGTCTATCCTTAAAATGAGGCAGGTAGTCATCAGCTTCCCCATCTGCTGGAGTATTTTCGTTCTAGTTG
Source organism: Parelbella ahira ahira (assembly GCA_018244795.1). Taxonomy (NCBI): domain Eukaryota; kingdom Metazoa; phylum Arthropoda; class Insecta; order Lepidoptera; family Hesperiidae; genus Parelbella; species Parelbella ahira. The sequence goes on from DWME01007992.1 coordinate 312, forward strand.
GTGAACCTGTATAAAATATAAACCATGATCATAGTAGTCTGTATCAGGCTGTAAAGGAATTTAAAGGAATAAAGTGTGAGCAACGGAACAGGTATTTTGTAATTTGCGAATTAATGTTGTGATGCGTTAAATAATGGTTTTATAAATCCTAATGCTACAGACGTTTTTATTGTTGTATAATTATTCAAACCAAATCCTATATCTTCAAGGTAAAAAAAACGCTAATGAGCTAAGTATTCATAGAAATTTTAGTATTTAGTGTTCACTAGGACGTTTCGTTTAATTATGACTTACCTTGAGACGTAGTAGTGTTGGTGGACGGAGCCGAGGCGGGCGCTGCGGACGCGGCCGCGGCTGGCTTGTGGTTCATACCGTTCGACAGGGTCTCCTCCTGTCTCTCCGGCTGGCTCACCTGCAACCATAAAAATATATTGTGTGTTGCTGTGTCGTTATGCAAGGTCGTTTAGAATGACGGCACTGAGTAGACTGACGGCACGGAGTATCAGATAGCTCTATGCTTATAGAACTGATGCATACCAGATCAGAGTTTCCACATTCATCACTCATGTACATACTATTATGTACATGTTAATATTATTTGTATGTATAATCCGTTTACACTTTTTATTTAATAACAATATGGATATTAGGTAGTATGGATATATGTAGATAGGTTTTTTAAATATGGATATGGCCTTGAATTAAATAAATTATATCAATTGTTATGGAATATCATGTAATGAAATAAACACAGATTCATCATACCGCCTACTTCCTATAGGGGTAAGCACAAACAAATGATATGATCAACTACAGTTTTGACTAAGTTATTTTGCCTCTTCTATGAATAGGTACTTTTATCAATGTTCAGTATATGGAATAACAACACAAGTACAAAACTAATTTCTAAAGCGCGTGTGAATGAATTAAATATTTAGAAATATATGACTTAATGATCAGTGATAGAGAATTGTTAGCTACTCATTCAAAGGGCTTAACAACACAACAACGCAGGTCAAACGAAAATGTACCTTATTGCTTGGCGTTAAGGGTCTAGGGTCTAGCGAGTCCAGCAGTGTAGTGCAGAAGGACGACAAAGCTTGTGAGAGCCACTGGCTGTGAGGTGTCGCCGCCTCCCTGCAATATGGTTTCATATCTATTGCGGTACCAACATAAGTAGGTCTTTATTGTGAGGAGAAAAATAATGGTACGATATGATTTCGTGAATTAATGCAAATGCCACTAAAACCAAACGAGGGTAATGACGTTACTAAACAAAAGAAAAAAATACTAAGCAATTTTAACAGTTGCATATTGGTCCAAATAGAAAATCCACCTGTCATTGGTAGCCACAGCAGACTGAGTATGAATGTATGTATGGGCGTGTATGTATTTTTGTACGACAGTTTGAGTATGCAAGTGTTATTAATGTTTTCTAATTGCTTACCATATAAATATATGTAAGGGTTTAAGTAGATAGATAAATTTGATAGTGCATTGCCATTTTCTTACGTTTTTACGTTACAGGTCATATTCCTTTGACCGTTTACCTACAATTGCACTTCCTACAAAAAGTATATATAATATACATAACAAATTTATAGCACGACTGTACATATAATCTCACCTGTACCCCCTCCAATGTCTCCTGTCGTTGGAGGCCTTGTGGTAGGGGAAGAGGTCCGCCTGCATGCTCACCAACGTCACTTGCAACGCACCGCCGTTAGCCAGCGATGGCATCTCCGATCTGCCCACTGTTGGATAAATAACAATTCCCAAAAATTTATGTATGAAGTAAGGGAGTCATATTAATAAGGACTTTGGGAAGTTAATTATGTCTTAAGTCAGGTCACATAATAAAATGTTAAAAAAATAGTACGGTGAGATCATTCTCAAGGATAACAGATGGCGCTGAAGCCATCTGCAGCGCCACCTGTTATCCTTCTCTAAAAGCTTATAAGTATTGTAAATGTCAAGACCACGTACATATATTCATAGAAGCTAGTAACACTACTTATTAAGTTATTGTGTTGAGAGCGACTGTGCATTACATTGAAAATTTAAGTTTCTTAATTAGATAACAAATTTAGGTATTTATATCTGGGTAGCCACATCTAACGTACACTTTTGCAAATACATGTAAGACACATCTCATATGTGTTTGGTATTAATAAAAACAGTGGTTTCAATAAAAAAAAAACAGAATAATTAATTAATTAATTAATGACAGTGCTCACTTAACTCTGTTGACGTTAAATGTGATGAATTCAGTAGAGAACGCGAGATCAATCAATGGAAAATAGAAGAGTCAGCGGAAGTGAAATATAAGTGATCAGATGGTTCGTGGTGCGCAATGTACTAATATCATTGTGTCAGTAGAAGGCGAACACAAGTAATTGATGAGGTTAGCTGTGAGGGGGGTACTGACGGCCCGGGTCGTCGCACAGGTGCAGGTCGATGCGCGGCGCCAGCAGGTGGTACGAGGTCTCGCGCACGTCGTGCTTGGCGAACATGCGCGCCAGGATGTCGCGCTCGCCCGAGCTCGAGCGCGTTTGGATCTGCTCGCGGGGCTCTTCGATCTGTGTGCGGATATTAATATTATCCGCCTTTTGGTTGTTTTACAGCTAGCAATATACAGGTCTTTTTTTGGACGTAATTAATTATTTTTTTTTATGCACAGCTGGAAATTGGTAGTATTCCATAATAAAAAATTTAAGGCCATAGTCTATAAACGTTGGCATATCGCAGGTCAACTGAGTTTTGTTGAGTACGTTTTTGAGAAGATTATGTACTCTAAGCACTAATGGTTTTCTGCACAATGCTATAATAAGGATTTGTTTGTACGTAGTCTGTTTATACGCAATAATAGTAGTGGGTTAGATTTCAACAGTCCACTTGTGAGGTCTGAGGGCCAGATGTAATAAGATTAAACATTAAATTATAAAACTTGTTAGTCAAATGGTTAGAACAAACTGCGATATAACAAATTCGATTCTGGCAAAAAACAATATCTCATTGAACACATTTATTAATAAATAACCTACAAGTCATTTACACAAAATCATTGCTCAATACAAAAGAAAAATCAAAAACATCATAATATGTACCTTGCGAGCTGCCTTCGCCCTGGTAGCCTGCTGTGTAGCTCGTCGAACAGGATCGGCCAGCGCCGCAGCGCACGCCAGGGCAGCACGAAGCTGACCATCGGTCAGTGCCCTCGCGAGGGGTTCCGGACGGAGGACTAGGCGGGAGCCGAGCACTGCACAATCTGCAAAACAAAAACATCATTTTCATGCCTATCCTTATTTGTGTCACATATATTAATTTGATAAGCAGATCGCACTGAGAATTGGAAGATTTTAAGTTAGTCCCAATCTGTGTTCCTTGGAACACAATCATCAATAGCCTGTCTCAGGCATGAGAATTCTCTTCTGAGAAGTTTTTGGTCAAAATCCGCACTCTGGGCATGTGGAGTGGAGATCGATCGTTATTCATATGAACAGATACCTGACAGTCGTTTCTTGATAACGATGCGACAGTGCGTGTTGCCCAGCAGGAGGCGCAGGGGCGGCAGGTTGGCGGCGGCGACGCCGTGCGCTTTCGCCTCTATACGAGCACTCTGCCACTCCAATTCCTGTCAATATATAAATAAGGGAAGACCATCTAAAACGTTTATTGACTGACACAATTGTACGTAAATATATAGAATGGTGTATACTCTTTGTCAGAAACTCATTCTAGATACTCTTAATCTAAAATCAGGCGGATTTTTTTTAAGCCATGATGTCGTAATAACAGCCACATATATGCTTTTATACACGTACCTTAAATATTAACAGTTGTCCCGTGTCGGGCGATTTGATTCTAGTCAGTCTTAGGTCTCCCTTCTTACCCTCGGGTGTGCGTGACTCCACTGTCACTCTTGATATCTGGAAGTGAACAAATTTAATATTATCGTAAATATAATAATGGACCCAATTATCATTCCACTGTTGGAATATAGGTCTCCTCTCATATTGAGAGGAGACCCATGTTCAGATTAGAGTTTTTTTCAGATTAGAAATATTTCTTTCATAAATTCTAAGTAGGGCAGGTATCTTCACGATATTTTTCTTCACCGTTAGTAAATTATATTTAAACTAAATAACGGACTTTTGTTAAGAGGTGTGGGCCATGGATCATCCCCGGAGTGAGAGGCTGACTTCTTAACTACTAAGCTATCAATGCTTTATAAATATATTTCATTATTATTATTATTATCACTACACCAGCTCTCTTACGGGATAGGCAGAGAGCATCGAGTGCCAAATAACTATCCATACAGATCTAACGAGATTTTTCTACATTCACCACTCTCTTTAAAATTGCTCATCAATTTCAAGCGAATAATAAGCGAATATCAAACCTGAACACTACTGGTGAATGCATCACATTTGAAGTCCACTTGCACCTGATTCACCGCCACTGATATGCCATCTATCACCTGTGAAAAAACAGACGAGACTAGAAGAAAAATTTAAATACGATGATTAATCCGCGCATATGCTTGTAAACGGATATTGAGACAGACAACATGCGTCGCAGCGCTGACACCCTAACGAGATTGAAGATAAGAGGAGATTGGTAAGATTAATTGTATCTACAACAAGTATCTGTTTCAAGATCCTGTCCCTGCCCACACCTTGCGGTGAGACGTTAAAAAGACTACAGCTAATAGCACATGAGCTTGTAAACCGTTTGTATAGATATTGTCGCTAATGTAAACATTTCTCAATCAATTTGACTAATGTTTTGTTTACATACATACCTATATTGTTATCAGTGACGTAGAATTCGCCAGGCGTAAAGTGCCGCGAATTAAAATATACCTACTGCCGAATTATGTTGCGATCAACAAGTAGACGGTGTGATCATATCTATATAAAAAATTTCATGAAAGTGGATATTAGTAAAGTCAAGTTTCGTGAGTAATTAAAGTAAGAAAATCGGTAAAACAACTGAGAAAACTCGGCAAAGAACACGGAAGCACTCATCTTTTTTTTACAATCTGTGTTTTCTTCATATTATATATTCCGTGTTACCAAATTGTATCAACGAAGGCTTCTTTAGTGTTTAATGAACATCATAGTAAGAGCAACTTACTTTATGAATATAGCTGTATTTCCCGGGAATGGGCATCGCGCCCGCGCCCCCCGGGTTGAGCACGCGCGGCTCCATGCACACCTCCAGCGCTATGTGCACCTCGTCCAGGTTCTGGGAACACCGTGAAAACATTGCAATTTAATACTTTAATTATATTCATACTGTATCGATAAGTACAAACTGATCTTTAGAGTTGATTAAACTTTTTTTATTTATTTAAGTTTTATATCCTCACGCTAAGTCAGTTATATAGTAAGCAGAGAGCATCGACTGCGAAATAATTCCACTTTGATTAATTTTACGCATACATACATACAAAACTTTTTAATAATAATAAAGTCGTGGAACAACTCACGTACGGCCATCTGATCCCAAACTATTCAGATGCTGTACATTGGTAACCGGAGAACTTATAAACTTGTAAACAATATACATTTCTATGTACAAATTATTATATCAGTTGTAATGTTGCTTAAAAAAATAATTTTTTTTTTTTTTTTATAATGTTGCTTGCGAGGAAGCATTGCAAATTAGTATAAAGCCTCCTAGTATCTAGGAGTAGCAACGCATTAGTAAATGGAGTTTTTTTTGTGGAACAACGGTTCTGTCAATCTTGCGGCCCAGATTGGACAGCATGATTAACGATAACACAAAGAGATTCTACTTAGGTTAAGTCAACAGCACAAACAAAGCACCCAGACTGCAATTTTACAGCCGGTGTGCAGTTGTAATGCAGTGCGTGTAAGTAGACATTTTAATCTTAGTTTAATTATTATTCTTACAAATACATAATAAAATTATACAAGAGCAAAACCGGATAGCGGACTTTTTTAAATAAATGTATTATTTTCATAACTAGATTACATACTACTTACATATTATGTGCTCGGACTGAATATTAATTTATACCTACTTAATAACTGGCAGCTAGTAATGGCATTTGTCAATTATGCAAAAAAAGAAACCTCTTTTTCCTTTAAAGCAGGCCAGCCTGGCTTTTTATTAATTCTATGATAAAATGTTGTAAATTTGAACAATCATCTAGGCCATTACTCTGCCAACACGGCGCGGCGCCATGATATTAGTGTACAGAAGAGATTCGCCCACGTAAATATAAACAATGTATCCACGTGGTTTATTTTGGGCTCTCGCGTGTAAAATTTACTAAAATTAACACACGTAATAGATATTCGCTTAGCGAAAACGTAGCTGTGTTTATTAAAAGTTACACACACACACACACACACACACAAATGTGACGCCTCTTTTACATAGATGGTAGTAAGACACTAAATATTACCACCGGCTACGGTCAAGACAAAATTATGTCGCATTATCTACATTCGTCAAAACCGTCAGTAGGTATGGTAGTTGGAACAGTCGTGATGGTGCGATCAGTCTGTGGGTTACCCGTTGGTATCAAACTATCGTTTAGAAAATTTCCGTTTACAGATAATGTGACATGAGGCAAAGTGACATCAGCGGTTGTACACGGAAAAGCGTTCTCGTGGAAGATTCTCGAACATTCGAGTGAACGGCGCCATGAAATAAGGAAACATCGACAATCACCTCTACAAGCGAAATGGAAAAGTGAACGAGTCGTACCGCGATAAATGTTTTTAAGGCCAATGGATCATCAACAGCATCTGTCGATAGTTGTCTTAGTACACAGCAACATTACCATTCCCAGAAGCTCACTAAAATAATTTCATCATGAAAACATTTAAATGCTTATTATAAGCGATACAGCGCACCTTTATTAATCACCACCGGCTGCGGTAAGCGCAAATATCATTATTATTATCATCACTCTATCTATCGTTTAATTGTTGAACACAAGTCTCCTCTCAGAATAAGGGTGTAATATATTTATGATTTAAAATCTAAAAACTAAACTACAGAAGCCCATATCAATTTCCGCTTCCAAATCAACTGTCAATTCGAAGTACGTACAGCTAAATGACGTATAGGCAAGTTCCAAAATATTCCATGATCTTCTATAATGTAATTGTCGGACGTCGATGGACAGATATATGTCTAGCGACATACTGAATTTAACCTTGAAATAAAATGATTGCACGAATCCTTTGCGAGCGTTGTTTGTTCAATATTGGGTATAATTAACGCAGTTCGGGTGCATAACAAAGCAGTAATGAAAATCAAGGCTCTGTAAGTCGGTCGCGCGTAACCAGCACGATACGTAAGTAATAATAAAACTCAAGTTACTAGACAGTTTTTATAACCGATTTTTATGGATGGAAAAATATTTATTTGTGACAGATTTAAGCTTTGCCGATGGACAGAGTCAGTAGACTTGAAAACCGGCTTGCGTGGGGAAGAAAGTGATATTTGTGGAAGAAGCAGGTCTGATCTGTAATGATAGAATTAATACTCTCTGCGTACCCAGTAAAGTACGTGGTTTGCGATATAATAGTAATAGTTAGATAATTTAATTATCAGTATCATTTCCGGCCCTTTTATCGTTCTATCACTGAACCTTTGATAATAAAAGGGTTAAGGCCCTAATCAGCTATAAGTGCAGATTTGAAAATTTCAAACGTCTTAAAGAACAATATAGAGAAAGTCTGGAGTGTTAAGTTTTCTTCCCGATATTCTTCTCCACTGTTATAGCAAGCGACACTTTGCCTTAAAATCACAATAACTTAGTATAGTCCCTTAATTATTTGATAAGAATCTAAAATCCAAGGTGATTGAAATAGTAACCGCAACACTTTAACCGCTTCTTGGCCTTCTCTCTTTGCCACTGTGGCAGACTAGGAGCTCATACTCCTCATTATAGGGTATCCAACACTGAAACAGTTGATGATCATAGCGACGTTTGTAGACGTTTTATATTTTAATTTTGTTTGTACTGACAATTATGTTTACGATATAGTCACAATAGATCTGTTACGAGGTATGCAGAAGGCACTGCGTGTCAAATATCTCTATTTTAATTACTTGCTATAAAACATAAAATAATATTAGTAATACGCCCGCCTTTGTACCTAAGGTTTTTCGGCATTTTTTTTTCATACTCCACTGTACAGTATGGAATACCTATACAAAAACTACGTGTTAATACCGATGCAATGAGCGGTCGTTACGAACAAGATCAAGGCTGTGCGGAGTCAGGCGCGAACACACGTAATACATAATTCACAGTCGCATACGCGGTCTGACACGTTGTTTCGCTGTTCATTGGGCTAATAAATAGCTTTACAGCGCGGTATCGGCGATTTGATAACAGTAATCATCTCTGTATTGACACGTGTTCATCGTACTGTGTCTTACCTGCATTTAGATGATATTATACGGGAAAAGGGGGAAGAGGAGGGAATGGTGAAAGGGGATGGGGGCGTATGAAGGTAATTATATAAAAATGTATATAACAGACTACCAGGAGTGTATTTCCGCAAAGATGTAGGCGGGGTTTGTAGTACTCCCACGTTTCACTTCCTATGTTATAATTACGTTCCGTGGAATAGGGGGTGAGTCTATTGCGATACACCTGGCACAAATAAAGACTCCGCGCTACTTCTGGGAATTTCAAGTTAAAAAAAAAACAATAATAATTTGACCGACCCGGGTACTGAATCCAGATACTCTCGTTAAGCCGTCGGACTCGCAACCGCTCGACCAACGAAGAAGTAAAAATGATCGTGTATGTTGTCATTAACGCAGGTAAAATCAAGAGAACACATACATACAACAGAACACACACATACAACACTACTTCCAATGAAATGAATGACAAACATTAAAAATTTCCAACGTCTACGACCTTGACAAACTTCAGTTGCCTTTTCTACACTCTAAAGTGCTCACACAGGCTCGTCCTTTAAAGGTAACTATAACCAGACCTTCTAATATAAGTACTTTAGCATTTGTAATGATTAACGTCATTTTTTTACCGTTCCACTATAAGACACAGGTCTCCTTTTAAGATAAGAAAGATTAAGGCCATAGTTAGCCACGCTGGTCAAGTGAGGGTTGGCAGACTTCACATAACATTTATAACATTATAATTAATCTTCTGATTTTTTTCTTGGTTCTGAATTATAGCTTCATTAAGGAACGTATAACAGAACCGATGAAAAAGTTTAAGCAGTTTTATATTTCCTGCCTACCCTTCGGGGAAATTCAAGCGAGAAATTGCGTTAACGTACGTACATTGTACACGGAAGCGTTAATTTTGTAGCGTCACCACGGAGGCGAGGATATCGATTGACGGCGCTACCTGTGAATGTTACGTGCAAGGTAGGTACACGTGGGTAGCCGACTCTATACACTGGCACCCAAGGGATTTGAACAACCCGCGACCAAATCTACAAACTTTACCCCTAACTATACAGCTATGCTAACACCGCGCCTGCTAAAATAATGTAACTCTTGTGGGCAATATGGACGTGACAGTTTTTGTTATTAAAGAACTTTCTCCTTTTAGTGGAAACGGCTAATTGGGGAGGTATAAAAGAAGCGATATATATTATAATTCTTCAGTGTTTTTCTTGTAAAATTTATTCTTCTCTGCAGATCGTACATCTTCAGGTAGCCGAAGGAAACCAACTGACGTTCAAAGAGCCTTTTGATTTTGAATCTGATGACGAATTATTTTGTAACTGGACAAAAATAGACAAAATCCAATAGAATCCTAGTCTCAACTCAAATCAACGGACCATGTAGATTTCAAAGTCAATTTCATACAGTACAGGAGTTATACTTCAATTGGGTATCCTGAGGAGTACGACTGCAGCCGCTCCAAGTGACGTATATACAATGCAGTTATACGTCGGAAGCACGATGGGTAATTACAAAGTTATCCATACAGACTGACGTACTATGCAACGGCGTCCGAGCAGCCATCGCCACGCTGAGAGCATGAGTAGGCATCTATGATTATGTTCTAGCTTTAACCCTTCCCTTATGATAGGAAACCCTTGTCCAGCAGTGGATAGATAAAAATATGGCGTTAATGAATATGTCCTGTCTAATATTCATGTATTAGATCAGGACCAAGAAGGAATTCTTTCCAGCTAGCCTGAAACAATATAACTGTAGGATGCAAATGCAAACAAATGCAACCAATATGACCAAACTAATAAACAATTAATAAATCCTATTTATCCGGCCGGAACTATTAAGATATTTACTGGAGCGTAACAAAGGCAAGAGTAGATAAGAAGCAATTAACTGTAGTAAGCAATACATCAAAGACGTGTCTTGAGATTCTCTTAAGTAAGCCTAATGTATGTGACGGAGAGAAAAGGGTAATCAGCCCACGCATGTGCCCAATGAACGTATAAAGGAACAAAGGTCAAACATACGTTTCCCTTCGTATTTGAATTCTGTTCGATTGGGCGTAGTGATTACGTAATTGGATTTTAATTTATCGTTACGTGATATTTTGGCCCTATTATTAATAAATTATATTCAAATCCTTATTCATATTGCATAGAAATGTTTTTAAAAATCTGGTACCCTTTTGTACTTGATACTTAGACGCTGCGGTAGACTATGATCTTAATTTAGGACTTAAACCTCTTCATTGTAACGAGGCCCGTGTCCAACAGTGGAGTGATAAAAAGTGTAGATGTTCACATCGACAACACTTTTAAAGGTCTTTCGAGAACAGTCAGAAGCGACGAGTCTTTGAATTAAACTAAATAACATAATATTCGTATGACCGTTGTGATATTATAAACCCAACATATTCGAATCCCCTAGTTAAGCTACTCATATTAAATATACCGGTAATGTATATTTAATACATTTAACTATAGTATTGAATAATTAAATATACTTCAAGCTTTTGAACAAGGTGCGATACTTATGAGAAATAAGGGCACGTCTGCGCAGACCTTTGATCGTGAACATATTAACAAGGAAAAATTTCATTGAATTTTGGAGTTACACGTAGGTATTCGTCACGACCTTGGAAACATGTGACTAAATAATAATACAGCTGTAAGTTAAAATTTGTTTTGGAAACGGTCGTAAAGTTGAGTATAGCCAAATTTATATTAAATCGTTTCCGTCAATCATTTAATTCCTTATCTACTGAGTTGTTCCACTTGGATAACGTCACTAGGTCACATACAGGGGCTGTATGTATAGCACACTAAAATAGAAGGGAGAAAAAAAATTAATTACAGAAAAACCATTGGCGCTAACCAGGTTTCGCGAAAAATGACTTCGTCCAATCGTTTTGGTTCGAAGAATTCGTTGGCTTTGTGATTGTCAACAAAGTGTGCGATATGCTAGATGATGAATGCTTTTAAAAATATAATAAACACACACAACACGTTAAACAAGAAAAATTTGTACAAATATAAAATTAACAGTTCATTTTGCACCATGACTCATTATTTTGCGGAGCGCGAACCGGTGGTACCAATAGGTGAAAACATTGACCTTATCGATAGTTTGGTCTAGTAAATGAATGTTTGCTCATGCGCATGTATGGTACTTAATAATTAATTGTTCATTTGCGAAAAAACTGTAATGTTTCAAAAACCGTATTTAAAAAAAAACGACTTTCAAAGTTTCATATCATAATTATTCTTTAGCTATCATAACAGTAATGAGTGATAGGATTGTCATAATTCAGAGAACGTGGGGTTGTAGTACACCCCTTTGCCTACCTCTTCGGGGATTACA
>DWME01007993.1:0-12112 GCA_018244795.1 Parelbella ahira ahira
GTGAGAGGCTGAACTTTACACCACAATGTACCTGGTACCGCTTAGAAAATACTTTTATAAACTTTTAAACACACAACTACACAATTGAGGTTAATTTTGAGAAATTTCTTACCGGACCGCACTTTGTACCAGCGACGAGGACGGACACTTCACCGCCAATTTTCTTTGCTGCACTTAATGCATTTTGAGTAACTGGTGACAAAGCTTCGTTATTATGCTCAGCCACTACCAAAGTACTTTGCAATCTTCGAAGCTAAAACATAATATCAAAAGTAAATAAGTTATTCAAACTTTTTACATAGAGCAAAATGTATATTTCGTTAAAACCATCATATACAATGTACCTGAGTAGAAAATAACAAATGCCTAGTATTTGGAGAGAACATCTTAAATAATAATCTAAATAAGAACTGATTAATAACTATTTACAACTTCTCAATATAAAATAAAAGGTTACAAAGTCAACTCAAAGTCCATTCCTGAGACGGTGACGGTATACAAAATATGTATGAAATGATAGAGCGAGATGAGAGAGATATACGATCTGCCACAGCGTACACATTTTAAGCAGCATAATGTTGTTACGTTTAATAACAGATTATATTTTAAATATCTACATTTCTTATAATATAAAATTATAGAATAGTTATCTTAGTTTAAAAACAAAAAAATTGTGATCTTTTCTGCCGAATTTGACACAATTTCATGTAAGGTATTGATAAAAGAATAAATAAAAAATTTCATATAAAGTGAAATGCTGAATCCACAATATATATAGTATGTGTATATACATATACATATATATAATGTGTGTGTGTGTGTGTGTATATATACACAGAACTACTTCCACTTAGTTACGTGCACTAAAATATTATATTAATTATTGAGACAATCCATCACGGTATATACATTGTGTCATTATATAGAGAGAACACGAAACAACTTTCTTACTTCTCGTTATTACTTTGGTTAATGACATTGACAGACTCTCAGCCTATTGGAGTAAATCTGTTGTCTCGTTTATAACATTACTCTGTGCTCTGTCCGTTGTCAATTGTTACATGGAAAAGACGTTTACTTGTTTCTTTCGTAAAAAAGTGCATTAACTTTTTAGTTCCATATTTAAAAAATGTCTTCTTTACCAATTGTTTCTATTACTAGGCGGGAAACATTTAGTTCTTGCCATAGGTTACACAGGTTATTTGCCCTCATTTTTCTTACCTTGTCAAAGTTCTTTCGCCTAGTTTACAATGTTTGATTCCTTAAATATTTTTGTAATATATTGTTCTAAGCCAAATGAGCAGTTAGTAGCTTGGTAATAATTAGTTATCATTATTGATAAAAGGTTATCACTCAGTAGAAAAAAATGTCTTTGCCTTATTCCTTGTTGCCCTTAAATGATACGTATTGTGTTCTGTTTAAATTATTGTAACTCAAGGTTGTATTAAATAATTCATTTTCAGTCCATTTCTCAGTGACGAGGAGAACAAGAAATTATACGGCAAATGTAATAATCCTAATGGCCATGGACACAACTATGTTGGTAAGTGTAAAAGTAAATTCCACTGTGGTTTAAGAAACATAATATTATTTTTCGATACTTATAAATTTTCAAGTAGTATATTAATCGTCGTCATCTGCTTGTGTGTGTTCACTGCTGGACATAGGACTACTAACAGGTTTTTAAGGATGGCAGAACACAGCTTCTTGCCCCAGCTGTGCTGGAGACTAGATGGCAAGGACATTTAGCTGTGCCTAGTTAGGCTGAACATTTGTTGGTACACTTATTGTGCACTACCTGTCTTAAAATTAACATATGGCATTATTATAGTTCTTGTGTTTATCATTGTGAACATTAATGCATTTTGTAATAACCTGTATCAATTTATTAATGAACACCTTAAATGATTACATTTTTAAAATTCTTAAGACTACTACATTTTGATCAATTTTAACGGAGCTTATGTTTAAGTCTACAAATAATATATATATATGACTTAAACAAATCATTTAAAATATATGGATCTCTGATTTTATTTATTTCAGTTTTAGTGACTGTGAAAGGTCCAGTTGATGCCCACACTGGGATGGTGATGAATGTACATGACCTTAAACAGTATATGCAGCAGGCCATAATGGACCCTCTAGATCACAAGAATTTGGACCAAGATGTGCCATACTTCAAAGCAGTAGTAAGTAATATCTGATCTTGTCTTATGTTGGTACTAAGAAAGCAATAGCTGTGCATTGATTGAGCTCCTATGAAAAGTCCTAGGAATTAACCAACTCTGGGTGGCTAACACATTGTCTATTTAGGATATGCCTAATACATATCAATCATGATCCACAATGGAGAATGCAATATCTAAGAGATTTATATAATATGCTGGAACTGTACATATTTCTTTAACTAACTGATGATCATCTATATGTAAAAGAGAGAATGCTAAAATATAAAATAGAAATATTTCATTTCAATGTTTGATATATTCATATATTGATATACTACCTGAATATATACCTGAAGTTAACACTGCTTTGAATGTTTCAAGTTTCTTTAAAATGAATAATGTTTAATAGTGTAGAACAACACCATCTATTATTGAGTAACAGCAAATATTACAATAATAATATTCTCATAGGTAAGCACTACTGAGAATCTGGCAATATTCATTTGGGATCAACTTCAAAAACTAATGGAAAAACCGCAATTGTTACATGAGGTAAAAATATTGGAGACTGAAAAAAATCATGTTGTCTATCGTGGTGGAACAACTTACTCCAGGAAGAAATTTGACTCGAGCCTCCACACAAATCACCACAATGTTTCTTCCGATTCTGATTAAACGCAAACTGTGCTTTTGTTAAGTAGCTAGTTAAGTATTTGAACATTTTAAATAGAACAATTTACAATATTACTCGCCAAGTTAGCAGTAGCTAGACAAATGTGGATAAAGTATTTATCCTTGTCTGGCTAAACATTTCACAATGAGATAATTGAATTGCCAAGTTGGCAGCTAAACTTGCTACTTAATGAAAGCTGTTTTGAGATGAATGAAACTAAAATGACAAATTGATGCATTTATATTTTTTGATCTGATATATTGACTGTTGCTCATCGCAAATAGCTAGCTAAATGAATTTATATAGATTTTGTAAATTCATAGTACTACTCTATCTGGAATATTGTTATTAATAATAACAGTAATACTACAATAATACTTTAGTACAATACTAAAGCGAGTTAAGAACCTTGTAATCATGGAACTTATACTTTACCATAGATTGAGCAATATAACAAGTTTTAGGTTTAAAATATTCAGCTCCATAAATAACTGTTTTAGAAAATTTACCAAGTTTTAAGAATGCAGTATGGTCATCATAATATACACATGAACACCTGTATTTATATATCATCTTCATTTATGTCAAAAGTGTGGAACAAGCTGACACTGTTCATAAACAACATTTTCATGTCAAAGATATTTTTACTAAAAAATACTAATTGAATAGCAAATTGACTAATCTTTCAGTCAAAGTTTTTAACTGTGGTAACAATATGTCCAAGAATTGTTAGGGTATGTGTTAGATGTCTATTAAAACACAAGTAACTAGCTGATTTAGCAAGATTTGATCTGATTACATTTATTGGTATATGAGAAATATTAATTTGTTGTTCCCCAGTTTTGCTTGATGCAATTAATGTGATCAATTCAATTTATTTGTTTCTTGAAACATTTTTTTATATGGACATTTAAAGATTAAATTAACATAAAGTTAACATAAGTCTAGTAGGTATAAAGTTGCCATGCCATTAATTTGATAATATTTTCGAATTGCCTGCCTACCAATATAAGATAATTTTTCGAATATTTACATTCCTAGCAAAAGTATTGTGGGGGTAATTCCCAATAATAAAAGTGTTTATATGATATAGTTTTTTTATTTACCTACACCACATTTATATGACAAAATATTTGCACTTGTAATAGGACTTGAATATACAATAGTTGTAGGACTTTGTCATTTCATTTGTTACATAATTTACTTAATGCTAAAAATGGTTAAATCGACACCACCAATGTGCATTTAAATAAATTAATCGTATATAATAAATATTGCTTTCATTTCTTAACACTTTTCAGTCCTGCTTAGATACTTATCACAATAGAGTAAACAAAATAATCTAAAAAAGTCAATACATTTTTTTCAGTTTTACAAATAAATAAATAGCTCAATTTCAGAAAAGTCAACACATAATATATTTATATTATATTGTTTATATGGTTTATACAGCAATAAATAAGAAAACAAAACTATTTTTCATTATAAAAACAGTTTTTTTTAAGCTCTACAATCCAGCCAGCTATACATTCAACTTAGTTATAAAATTACACACAAATTATACATTTAATTATATTTTCAACATATATATTTAAATGTTACCAAGGGGGTAGGAGAAGAATGCCACCCATGACATATATTGGAACAATAAGAATTGAAACTTAATTTTCTGTTCTGAGAACTAGTATACTCTATGACTCAAATAGTCATCCTAATTCACTATAAATCCATACACCATTAGAATGTTTTCATACCTAACTGATTTATCATATTCCCTAATATTCTATTTCACACTTTTTAAATGCTTCTTTAGGTATTTGGATTTTTTGATCTTTGATTCACGATCTGCTGTCACTGATGTTGATCAATCGTGACCATGGGAGTGATAATACTGAGATATCATTTCAATCTCATCATATGTTATGATATGAAATTGTAATAACCACATATATATAACTCTACAACATCACACAAACTATATTTTATTTCCTATAAACACTATATTTGTAAAACTTACAAAAAAAAAAACTACAAATTATTGATAAATAAACCCATGCATTGAATCATAAACCTTAATTTTTATGCGCAAGGAAAAGAGCAAGTGATTCTGAATAGTGTATTATGGAAATCGAGAACTCAATTATCCCTTTAAAAATTGAGAAGTAAACAGTGAGAGTATACATGTAGTTTGAAGATCCCTTACGAATCTACTGGACATATTTAAACAATCATAGACTGTAGACATTTATACATCATTTCCCCATTGTCTTTTGTTGTCATTATTGCAAATTATAGTTTACACACAAAAGTAGTTGGCTGTATAATAGATGTAACGATACATTCACATATGTTAAATAAACTTATCACAAATTAATAAACTTACAATTAGCTTCATAAGCAGACAGCGGAACATAGTCTATTAAATGTATTTATAATTTTTTTTTGGTTAATTTTTCCTCCTTGGCAATAAAGTTCTATCCAAATTCTCTTCTTTAGTTTTCAAGGGAATCAAACTAGTCAACATTTTAATATTTGACCAATAGATTTACAGTTCATAATAATTGATATATTTTTTATATATATGAAGTATAGTTAAGTTATATACCTACAGAGAAAACAAAGAAAAAATATCGAGCAGTGTAATTACAACAATTCATTAGATAAACATGTTTAATTATGTATATTCTAACTCTATGCTCAACTTCAGAGGATTTAATTGATATAAAAATACAATGTCTTCCTATTAGAGATAAGAGGTACACAGTTAGTAAAATATATATAATGTATAATAATTATAACTTAAATAAAATTGCACATTAACATTACAGTAGTCTATACATCACAGATTGGCACTAGGTATTGGAATGATCACAAAAGCACATTCAAATTATATACATTGTACATTATTATACAGCAGTTATCAAGTCTTCAACACTTTTTTAAGACTTAATTTATTTATATTGCTATGTTATCGTCTTTTTTACACGGATGTCTTATTGTAATGTATGGAACGCCCAGTTCGAAGTCATTTCTCGGCCAGTACTTGAGCTGAGGCTTCTGTTCGGGTCTCTCTTCCGACACATTGAAGTATGCGAAGAGAACAAGGGCAGTGTAGCTCGCTATAAATATAAGGATGTGCCATACACCGTGCATGTAGGGGAAATCGATAGATAGCCATGCGTCACAGAACATACGGTCTATTATCCAACAAAACGTGGCAAGGAAGCAAACTGCCACGCACCGCAATCCCAAACGATATACGCGGGCACATTTAACCCTGAAATAAAAAAAAAATAGGGGTGTAGATCACGGTCATACGTCATACTGATCCCGGTTGGCATTTGAATGCAACGTTAAACATAGGTAAGTATATTGTCTAAGTCTCTATATGACACGATGTCTAAGCAGCTTGGTTTATTGCCATTAGTATTACGTTTTAAAATGACATTATTTGTACTTGACGTTATATGTCATAGGCATAATTTTGTATTTTATTTCTAAGTATATTATGCAGTAGATATTCCGTTACCACAAATTGACTTGCGATTTAAATGAAGAAATATCAAATTTTTGTAATTTTGGACGATAATATTTACATACGATATAAACTACACGCAGTTTTCAAATGGTGTCAATTTATTTTTTTCTTATAAATAGCGTAGTATCAATATAACATATTCTCTGAAATAAGATTCTTACCTATTAAGTTCTTTACATAAGAAACCTATAGCAGGGAGAACCAAGGTCATAAGTGCAAAAGCGTTGGCTGCTGGATGCATCACCAGTAGACCAGTGGACAGTACTGAGAAAACGGTGGAATAGAACGCTAAAACCCTCCTGAAAAGTAAAAGAAATCATTTAATAATTTTGATATATTTGTTTCTTTGATAACGCCAACACATTTTGTAAGGTTCTTTTGTTTATTATTTGTCATCGGTACTTGAAACAAAGCACCAATTTTGGATGGATTCATTATACTTTTATTTATGTATTCGTTATACAATTCTAAAGTATGTCTTTATACCGGTATTATACCTACGACCAACTCGTAAATATATTTATCATTAAGAGTTCGTTCTTAAATTTACTACTTCTTACTAGTACGTAATAGCATTCGACGCAATATACATATTTCAATTTTCAATGTTTGGCACGAGTACGCATGTAGTGAGTCATAATGTATGTATTATGTTCGAGGCATGCGTGTGCACACGAGGTGTTTTGCATATTCCGCATAAAGCAATAGTAAAAACAAAGGAAAATTAAATTTCGTTATAATAACTGAATATTCCGACTGTGTTCGTATCAAAATTTTCAGATATTTCATTTAGATAACGCTAATAACTTGAACTAATTATGAAAAAAAAAAAATAACTACCTTTACAAATTCAACAATATTTGGTTATTACATGGGGCAAGACATTAACTGTGAAACATTTCTGAGCTAAAATAATTATTTTTAAGTAAAACCTAAAGTAAACCTGTCCTGTAATACCTTTAGTAGAAATAGTGTTAGGTAAGTAAAGAAACTGGTTTTACTCGTGTCTTTTCAATCCTTTGTAAGTTATTATGGAAACTGACGCTTGCTTTGAAAGCGATAAGCCAACGTATGATGTAAGGTAAGGTATGATGTTCTTCTTAATACTCGCTATAGATGTAGGTATTTATGTTCCTCATAATTGTTCAATAAACATAAACTGTGTCATCGAAAACCCAAATCCTTTTTAGCACCAAAAATCCCACAGACAGATAACAAATTTATCGACGCAATTGAGCGCTAACAGCGATTATAATCTTTAAAGCCGGGCGCAATTATGTCTGATGATTAATTGTCGTCTGTTTTCAAACTTTATCTTCGAAAACAACTTTTCAGGCTAGGTTCGTCTGTTTACAATGTTGACCTATGTGAAGATATGAAAGTTTTCTATGTTATATTTACTCGTTATAGTTTTCAATGCTTGTTTAAAAAATCGGCAATAGTCGTTTTGTAGTGTATTGAAATATGTGCACAAGTTTCGTTAAAAATTATAAAGAATTTATTGCATAACATTTGGTTTGGAATTGTTTTAAACGTAATTGATAACTTTTTTAATATATATCGTCGTATCTTAAAAATAAATAACAAAATCACTATGATAGTTTACGGATGACTTAATTATTCACACATCCACATTGAAGGAAGACTTAACGCGTACTCGCCTTTTAGGAACAATTTCACGTTATTATGTATTTATGCAATATACTTATGTATATAATATACCCATATAAAGAAATAGAATTGGCAAATTTATTTATAATATCAGACAATTTCGTTATTCTCATCGATATTTCAGTTATATGAATAAAATCGGCGGCCATTTTCGATTTGTCAGAAAATAAAAAGGCGGGAATATTAGTTTCTGAATTATGGAGGCGACTGAACGTACTCTATGTATGTGTGCTGTAAAAGTTACAAGTCCGTCACGTAATTGAAGTTTTATCGAAAACTAACATACGATTTCGAATAAAGATAAGCTAACATATTCGCTTTATGTGCCGTATTACATGTAAAAATAGTTGCTGGTAGTGTTAAAAAAAATGTTTTTCCAGTACATGCGTGCATTGTGCCTATAATTTTTTGGCTCTATACATTATCTTTAAACTTGACCTAATAATGAACAAAATAATACCAATAAATCCAGAATAATGGTAAATAATGCACCGGTTTCATACAAAAAGAATTGTAATAACTATCTATCAGTAACTATTCCAACTATTTACATCAATGTATGTGAAATGAAATAAAACATTTGACAGGTTTACGACTAAATAAATGTTGGACAGTCAAGTAATAATTATGGTACATATCTCACACTTGCCAAGTTTTAGCGTGCTAATTTGTAATTTATCATGTTCTTTACAAACGAAAATGTTATTAATGGTTCTTACATCTAATAATTTCTAAAGAGCTATAGATATATGTAAGAATTTTCATAACCCTTTGAAGGTCTCCGTAAAATCTATACCTATTTAGACATAATTGTCAAGATTGATATAGGTAGATACGTCTACAGACGGAACACAGAGCATCTTAGATGATTGAAATGCTAGCGTATTCCATCAATGTTTGGTACTTAAATTACAAGATTTTTTTTATCTTGTATGATCTGTATTATGTTAAACCTTTGAGTACCTCACCGGATTATTCGAACTGTATAGTAACTCTAATCACGTCTGAGCCGACGTTTATTGCACAATGTGATTAACTTATTCATTCATTCAATTTGTGTTCGGACACGTCCTTAACACGTCGCTCTCAACGGATGCTATCAATGTATGTCATTTAGTGATGAGCGAGAGGAACTTTTGTTCTGGATCAATTTAACTCGCATACGTTTTTTGCAAAATATGAAACGGTTGAGTTCATCCAGTCCTGGATCATGCCATCGCTTCACTTTATCCACGAAACTTCTTTCACTTCTTCTACGTTCACACAAGTGGTCATACATGGTCGTCTGCTGATGAAACGGTTTATTTTAATTTTTTTACTGTATTGGTGTACAATAAACTAAAAAAAATACATAATATCTAATGGATGACGCGTAATTCTTTAAACAAAAGATACTGTTAACGGTACTAACTTAGGTTGCTAGGTTAGTTACTCGTATTATACAAGTTAAATATACAATAAGTAATTTTGCCGTGAGATTAACGAACTCAAATTGTTTAGACGAAACTAAGCCAAGCGTGGCGCGGTTTTTGTTTGTTAAATGGACTCTGTTTTTGTCCATTTAAATATGATTAATCATAAAACCTGTTATGTTATGATCATTCTATATATTTGTGTATAATCTATTTATAAGTAATCAAATACTGTTTTAAATGATTTTATCAATGCTTTTGCTTATCAAAGATTTCAAAAATCGGAATTGTAATGGTAAGTACCTATATAAAAAATATATTACAAATATATGAACGAGGATAATGGAAAAAGATTACAAATAAATCATTGTTCTGTCGCGATAAATATTTTCTTATCGGCTCAACTATGGGCCAAATGGAACAGCGATGTTGTTGAAAACATCCAGTACATGAGCACTGGGGGCAAGTACATAAGACTAACTGAAATGTGTTATATACTTACACATTCAACGTACCTACATGTATTTATATGTCAAGATCATATGTATGCAAACGAAAGAATATCTAGCAATTAATGTTATCTGTTTCATATGAGGCAACGCCATCGGCGCGAAGTTCCAATGTGTCTTATGACAGAACATCGAATTCTAAAGTTGCTTTGTTTAATTCTACTTTATAACGAAAATATTGAAAGAATAACAGTCAGGGGAGTCAGAAGTCACCGAAACCGTCGCGCGTTTATAAGAATAATTATAAGAACGATGAATGTAGAAAAATCACATCAGGTTTATGAGGATATAGATATTTAGCACTCAATGCTATCTAGCTTTATCGTAGGAAACCTGACATTATGGTATAATAAAAGCAATAATAAAAATAAGGTACATCGTATTGGTGCATAGCTATAATAATACAATTGTATAATTATTAACAAAGAGACTGTCAACGGCGACTGTGTTCGCACGGAAAGATTAACAATACTCATGTAGTTTCGTTTTTATACAAGGTATCATTACCCGAAGTTTACAAGGATTTGGATAAAACTTTTTTAATTTGTAGTCTAAAGACTGACAATGAGACATAATTCAGTATATTATTTATTGGGCTTTATTGAGCTGGCCAGAAATGTTTTTTCTACCGCTTCATAAAACTCGTTGAACGAATTTGAAGTTCTTCTACTATGTAAAATACATGGCATAAGTAATTGTATAAATGAAACAGGAAAAAGAACAATAGAAATTCTTTGTTATAAATTACATCCATTTTATAATTCGCTACTAAGACTAACATAGTATTGGTTACATTACGTATCATGTACTATAGGCTTTTAGAAGTGCATTATCGGTTTTATAGGGATTTTTTTTTAGTTTTCCGACTTGCAAGTACCATACTCTCAGCATTTAAAAAAAATATTTTAATGAATGACTATAAATGTGAGCTCAGCCGTTACATATACCTATATATCATGCGAATTTTGGGCCTATTGTGAATTAAAAACGGTTTAAGGAAAATCCGGCGCCAACTGGTTTGACTTAAAGCATCAGTTGCTCTTCACTCCGCTGTAGAGCTGTTTGGCGCGTTAAATTCGCATACAATCTACTCGGTTAGGTACCGAACAACGAACTTTTTTATTGAGAAGTTATTTATAGCGATTTAAAGAAAGATCTAAAATAATTCTTGACGAAAAAATCGTATTCAGTAGACAACCAGACGATAAAAATAAAAATATTTTACTGCAATTTCTTTGTACCCAAATCTGTACAAATAAATATTTTTTCTTTGTCCAACGAACAAAGCCTCGGCCACAATTAAGACAATAAAATCAGTCATTATGTAACTTTACTAAAGCAAAATAACCTTTAGCGTGATTTTGTACACTCTCATGTTTCACCAGTTACGTTACATATTATGTCACACCATGGAAATATTAAATGAAATAATGACATGAAACACAATAGTAGCTTCAACAATTAACATAGTCAATGTGAAAAAAGGCATAATAAAACTCATAAGCACGAGAATGTTACAGAGCAAAATGAATTATTATCAATTAGCAAATGGTTAAGTCATGTTTAAATTGCATGAGGCAACATTACAATACATGTTAATTATGCTGAAAAACCATAACACGCAAATGTGAAGGTTGAATCCTCTATTTATAGTCCTGATTTATAATTTTATCTATATTTAAATATTAGTAAAATATTTTAACTACCGAGTGAAATATATTAATTATTCACGAACGTACAATAATAGTACTGCACATGTTTAATATATTATTTTTTGCTTCAAAAACATTTTTAAATATTTCATTGAATATTATGTGTCATGAAACGTAAAAAAAAATGCCTATAGTTACCATTGAATAGCTATGAATGGCAAGGTATATTTCTGTATTATGTTGGTTGATTTTTAACAGACAGCAAATAGCAGACCAGTACTGCTGACGATTAGTGGTCGGTGAAATGTATTAGTCTTTATAACAAAATAAATTAGATGTATATATTCATTGTCTAATGTTACAATTACACAAATGAAAAAATATTTGGGTATGGTAATAAGCACACCACCTATTCCATGGAACGTAAATGTAACTGGTGAAATGTGTGAGTGTACAACACTTCTCTGCTTACCCCTTCGGTGATTA
>DWME01007994.1:0-12111 GCA_018244795.1 Parelbella ahira ahira
AGAAAGGGGCAAACAGGAAAAAGGGATTGGGGGGGGGGTGCGGCGGGTGCCCTTCCCCCCCCCCCCGGGGTTAAGGGCCCCCCCCCCCCCCCCCCCCCCTGTCATACATAATAAATGACTGCATTTTAAATATTAAATTATACAATTGTGCTTATAAATGATTGCATACTTAACCACACTCTTTATTAATACTATGAAGATCCAACACATATATACAATTATATATGATATGGTCATTTCATCAACAATTCAAAATGGAACATAGGTTTAATCTCATAATGTAAAGTTTAATTACCTTAGGCTATCATGCTGGCTAAGTGCAAATTATCAGAATTTAGTTCCTTTCTTAAAAAACAAAAATTAGGAACACTGTGAAGATGGATAGGTTACCTTATATTTCCCTTCAATTGTAATAAATAACATCAAGCACATCATTTTAAATTCACCTAAACAAGCATAGCTGAATTTTAACCCTAAACCCCAGACTAGGATGCTAGAAATCACTGGCAACTCCTAATAGTCTAAATATATTATGATAATGAATGTGACTGACATGATTTGAGAAATGATTGGCAAACTACAGCTCTTACATGGAAACTGGTGAAGTTTATAAATGAAAAAACAACTGAAAATATTACCTGCTCTTTAGTGGTATTTGTGACATAGAGCATGTCGTTGATGATGCAGAAGCCGCCACCACTGTTGGGCACCACAACGAAAGTGCGGTGGAAGGCGCGGAACGGCGTGCCGGTCGTGTTGGTCTCCTTGAACACGCCGTTCATTGACAGCACTATTAATGCTGGCTGTAAAATGAAATGGCTAAATGTTAAACTATTACACTCTTTAGGCCAAGTAACACAATGTTGATCTTTTTAACGCATTTGTACTGACTATATACTGATTGCAACTAGATTACATTAATTTAAAGCAACACCGACTGAGACAAGAACATACTTTTTGAAATAAACATTAATTCTCCCTTTTACTTGAAATATGTGGCATGGAGCTACTAACATGTTATCGGTTTCCTTCGAATCTAAAAAACTAGTTCTTGCTCTATTGTCCATAACGACTGTATTTGCACAATGCAGAATATTAACTACTGTGGTTATATTTGTTTACCTCATTATAGTAAACATATGGGTTTGTCAATAACATACTTTTCATCGACAGCAAACTAATATTCTTAAAAGAAACCTCCAATTATGTCTAATCATTTACAATTATAAAAAATATTTCAAAAAAGATATATTATAAATAATAAATGTTAAACTCACAGTAAATACTATAAGGTCAACGGCGAATCCCATCAGGTCATGTGTAGTCTTCGGCAGGTCTGATAAGAAAGACACCACCTGCAACTTCCCACTCCTCAAATGTCTCCTTCTGTTCTCTCTCTCCGTTATTCGGATTATATTCCGACTGTTTGTAATATAAGCGTTTAGTCTGAAAAAATATTTTATAGTAATAGATGTATAACATTATAAGCAAGTTGTAGAAAAATATTGACTACTCTATCCTTTCATATTTGATTGTGTAACAAATGAAATGTAATTATTTTTAATAACATGATTAATAAGTTAAACACATTAGTGAAAATGGCAAAATAAGAATCATTTAAAGGAAAAAAAACATATCTCCCGAAATAAGATGTATGTAGACCACGATTATTATTCAAAAATTATTTCACTATGGAGAGAAGTTTAAATTGATATGGATTAACGTGAGAAACCTCTTACTAGATAATCGAGCTAATAAATTACAAACTAACTTATTGACATTTCGGCCATCATTTGTCAGGTAGCTGGCAGCCATGGACATAATAGCGTTTTCATGGTACGCCTCCAACAACTGCTGCCTGGACTCCGAGTCGTATATCGCGAAGTACTGTGTAAGGAACTCCCTCACGAGATTCTGTCCGGCCGGGTCGATGAGGAACGACTGCTGACGCGCAGGCAATGCCACGTCTTCCGACACGTCGAATCCGATCGCGGGAGGCAGGTCCACGCCGTCCTAGGCCATGGCATGGAAACTGATTTAGTGACTTTTAAATATTACATAATAAATAGAACTATATCGCTCTGTTATTAACCATTACTAATAATGTTCAACAATCTGCTCCTGTTAATTATAATTTAAATAAAATGCTGCCATCCCTTTCAAGTATAACTATTCATACCACAAACCTTTCTGGACAAGGGTTACCTTTTACACTGTTCGAGTTCTCTTCAGTATGTATCTGTGGCACCCACCACAAAAGTATACTACGAGTGTATATAAATATAACGCATTATTTGTACACTACTGTATACTTTATTTTGTATACAGATATTTATTAAATGTGGTTTCTGTATCAATAGTGACTTAAATAAAAAAATATATTTCTTTCGAACTAATATAAAGTAAATTCTGAATAAATTTCAATAGGAGAAGGGTTCAATAGTGAACTTACACAGGTTGGATGATGATTATCTATTAGAAACTGACTTACCAATCTCACCAGCTTCGGGAACTTTTTCCGGACATCGCTGGACATAAGAAACATGGCAACAGATGAGATAGCCCTCTGTAACTCTAATAGCACATTAGTGACAAAACATTATGATGTAGCTTCCAAGTCAACATCTAAATGTATAAGTCAGAAAAACTAAACAAAACAGATCTAATAAAATCTGTTATGTGTCTTAGATATCCTCACTGTAGAACTAGAAATTTTACACATTATATGAAAACGAATTTGCAAATGTCTTTGCAAATATGCTCTCATAAACAGTGTGAGTCAAGAAAGTAATTGAAATTAGTAAGACAATTCAATCTTAATCAATGACTGATACATTTAGTTTCACTTAAAAATCACATCATTTTCTCTTTCCGTTTGGAAATAGATATTTATTTTGCAATAGTTTAAATGTGGAAGTCATAAAATATAAAAGCTATGGAAGGGGTGAATGAGATCTACACATATTACAGGGAATTTTAGTCTAGATATACCACATAGGCTTCAATTACAACTCATGACTTTTCATGATTTAATGATTAGCCATTTTGTGCCAAGTTATATTAAAAAGCCCAGGCAGTTTCTAAGTATACCTTATCATTTGTGGTACATTTGAAACCAAAATTCATTTAATATATTAATTCCATAACTTCTATATTTTCTTTATAGCAAATAATACATATGGAGGTTATCATTAGAGAAGAATAACCCAAGTGTTAACTATCACATCATTATTAGCCATGTACAAAATCATTTCAAAAATACACTTTATATTGGGAAAAAGACAATACAAACCATGGGAAAATTAGCAGTAAGATTTTTACAATAACAAATAAAATACATATTTAGATGTTTTCTAATCGTGACTATTTGCATTGACTTTCTTTAACATGCCATCAAACTATTTACTTAAATGGAATGTAAAGGATAAAAATACAATACAAAAATGATAGCAAAATAGATAAAGATCAATAATATAAACAATATGTACAACATAGAAACATCACCATATTTTAACAGAATAGATATAAATGTTGACATTGGTAAAGTTGTATAAGTATAAACTTATCAGCCTAAGTGTTTAATGATGAGAATTATTTCAGATGGCCGCAGACAATGACAAATATACTGCAACAGATTGGCGACACTGAGCAAAATATTGAGCATGGTAAAACAACTAGAAGTTTCTACTGCAAAAGTAACTGCTACACTTCTGTCGCCGGTAGGACTAGACTGCTACTGATGTCACAAGTTTTATAGATCATATACAATATTGCGAATCATATATTAAACATCACAGTGAACAATATCATCATAAATGTAACTCAGTGTTGTACAGATAGTGTTATTTCACTAAAATTACAATGCACACATGACTAAATTCTTAAATAATGTCATGTTATAAATTAAACAAATATTTTATATTAATTGACAAACTCATTTTAAGCGAATATTCATTCTTTTTAATTGATGGATAAAATATATATGCACCAACATGGTACTGTTAATCAGTAGTTCGAGATACTGAACAGGTTTTACTATATAGTTATACATTATTTTTTAATGACATCAGGATGAATTAGTTGAATCATAAAATATAAGGCATAAAAAGATAGTAAACAAGAGATTGAAAGATTGAAAGTGTAAGGTTAATTAGTTGTAGAAAAATTAACAACAAAGAGGTCATCCATGGGATTAGATTACATTCATAAAGTAATGTTTTGCCAAAAATAATCCAAAATATAAGTAGCATCATAAAGTACAGTTTATAGTAATTTTTTTTTAGTATAAATCGAATAATGGATAGAGGTCTATGTTGTAGCATGCTGTCCTAGCAAGTACCTACACACATTGATTTTGAAGAGATCTTTAGGTAATCTATAGGATTAAATAAAATTGAAGTGTTTGTTTGTAATATCAAGACAATGGCTTTTTAATAAATTCATGCAAAAGTATATACAGTATATTCAACAAATACACAATGTTTTAAATTTTTGTCTATCTGTCTGTCTGTCTGTTTGTTCTGGGTCATCTCCAAAAGGACTGAACCTATTTCAACGGGACTGTCCCTGGCAGATAGGTGATGAGATAAGGAGTAATGCTTTTTTTATCTTAGAAAATGTCTTAGAGTTCCATAAAATGCAATTGACCAACATGAACAAGGTCACAGGAACAGCTAGTTCTAGATAAATATTGTCAAACCCTATAAGCAATACCTATAAAAAACTAAAGGCAGCTGAATTGTACATAATAAATCAGTGGTACACATTTAAGAATTAGTCAGTTGCATAACATCAGATGCATTTTTTGCAAATGGCAATACATATTATACTCAATTGACTTTTACATATCTCATCCACATTTATACCTAAAGTAATAATGAAATGTGCTACAACTCATATTCCAGGGTTGTTTTAAAAGATATTTATGTGCTTTCATTACCTTTCAAATAATTCCAACACAACCAAATAAGGATTACCTGATGTAAATATCATGGTCCTGAAATCTGGCCACCAAGGGATTGCCTTTGAGGTACAGCTCCACTAAAGCCAGAGACTTCAATGGATGCAATGATCCTATGTATGGTATCTGAAAAAAAATTAAGTTCTTAACCTTTATTTCATATAAATAATGTAG
Organism: Parelbella ahira ahira; assembly: GCA_018244795.1. NCBI lineage: Eukaryota > Metazoa > Arthropoda > Insecta > Lepidoptera > Hesperiidae > Parelbella > Parelbella ahira. The sequence goes on from DWME01007994.1 coordinate 5,135, forward strand.
TTGGCACTAATTTCCATTATGGTAAATAAAACCACACTAGTTGTAAAATTTTTAGAAGACAAGACTCAATAATTCCTTATTTTCCTTCAATAAAAGTATAACAAGAATTTTTTTTAGCTATTTTAAGTATATTAAAAATATGACCATCTTTAAGGTATGTTATTGTAATTTTTTATGAATGTGTTGAATATTTATGTCTATTTCCCACACAAGTTATGCAACTTGAAAAATAACATTTATTTTGCTATGTTTCTTGGCATGAATAAACGAAAATTAGCTTTATAAGTACTTCAATTAAATTTTTTTTTTTTCAGTTATATCCTAATCTGAATGTATCCCCTGCATCTTATATGTAATTTTTGATTGAACAAAATTTTATATAACTCACCCTGTTATCACCCAAATACAAAATTTTCAAATTTTTGAGTTTTGTAGACAGTATCTTGAGATGTTCAATACCATGGAGCTTATTGTCATTCAGATTTAATGCTTCCAGATCAGGGATGTTTTCAGCGATTATGTCAATAGCAGCCAGCATTATCACAGGACGAAAAAGTGCACAGAATATATCTGATAGGTCTGTAAATATACAAATTTATGTTCATCTCAACACCATATGCAGAGATAATATAACAATTCATGTAACTTATGGATGGGAGGCAAGAGGATAAACAAGTAAAGGGAAGCTGGGAAGCTTACTTTTAATCTATAATGGCTCAAAAAACGTACCTGGATCAGCATGAAATTTAGTCAAGTCCAATGCTTTGGTGGTCGCATTGTACCGTTTTACCATAGCTTGCTTCATTTTCTCCTTCATTACATCATCCACAACCACATTTGGTACTGTGTTCCTCACAATCACAACCAATTTAAAACCGTCCGACATGGTTATCTTTCTGTCGGCATAGTACAACTTCTCTGCAATCTTGACATCATCAACATAAAACACAGCTGCATTTCCATTTATCTTGTAATAATGTGGAATGAATATATCAGGTGATATAAAGCTCAGTAAAGCTCTTAGGACGACATCTTTTTCATGTTTCGCTCCATAGGGTATAATGATTTGGTACCATGGTAAAACACCAGCTAGAAACTTCTTCCTTGGCATCCCATTCCATGCTAACATCCTCGGGGCTGGAGAACTGAGACGGCCACCACGACCTCTCAGGTGACCTTTCCTAGGAATCGATGAGCCTCCCATACCAGCATTTGCACCCATGTCGACATCATCGTCCAAGAGTATCTTTGTAGGATCATTCCAATTTCGGAATTTGTTTTTCCCTTTATTAGTTCCAGGCTTAAAACTGACCCGTCTAGTATGTAATGTGTTCACACGTTCATCGTGTTCTGAAGAGCAAAAAAATCAAATATTAAACTAAATATGAGACACAAAAATGAACATCTAATAGTGACGAAAAATCAAATACAGTATTTAAAATTAACAAAATCCTCTTTGCTGTTAGGTAGAATATATGTTATAGAAGTCATCCTTACACCTATATGCTTAGATAAGTTCACTTCACCAGATACATTAAATTGAGTGGTTAAATTTTAATTATAAATAATTAATATTGTGTCTCATCATAGTTATTTATTCTTGGTACAATAAATAAGTAATCTTCGGTAATTATATAATGTCATAATAAATATAGAATTGATCCCATTAACTTTTATCATTGAAAAAAAAAACTGACTTTAATCAACTTCTAATAAAAACACAAGAACAAAATTCTCTGTCAGGAGCAGGAAATTAAAAAAAAGTTGTACTGGATTATTTTTGTGAAGGAAACAAAGTTGTTTGTTGTGTAATACGTTTCAACAGTGTGTTGAGTGATGACGCATAGATTTTCCAAAACAAAAAGCTACAAAGTATATTTAGATAAGTAATCATTTTATACCTACCAAAGTGTTCATTATCAACTTTCCAGTTTCTTATTCTTCCTCCTCCTCGTTTAGGCATGCTTACAATAAAAGAAATTGAGGCGATATGTAAATTAGCACGCAAACCACGCTAGGCTTTCCTTACGTTGGACTTTCAGTTTTCTTTACTAAACGTATTATTGTATTCTTTTTCGGAATAATTTATTGAGCTATCGCTTATGTTGTAATTACAGACAATATGAATGAATTAAACGCGCTTTATTATATGAAATCAATAACGCTCACAACAACATGGCAGAAATGGCAGAATAGAAAATTACAAGAATGAACGTGAAGCGCATATCCATAGATTATAGAAAACAACCTTATTATAAAGAATTAAGTGCTGCCATGCACAAATGCAATAAAAATCTACCAAATTTGCCGCTTTGGTTTCTGACGAGCTTTTAATGATATTATCTTTAAAATTTCTTAGTTAAATTAATAAGAACATTAGACAGTGTTTGTATAATCTATTAAATAATTATTGTTATGTTATAATATAATATTATGTTTGTATAATCTAAAATAGTTATAAAAATAACCATATTTTGTTGCACGTTTACCTAAGTTTCAGTATGTTTTTCTAAGACTTACTCATTTTCTGTCATTGCAAACATTACATTAACAAAACATTTAATGAAACTTCTTTCCACTTAATCATTATGAATTCGTCTATGTTATTCACGTACTAACTACGAAAACAGTCGTAAAGAAATTTAATATCTGGCGTATTTAGTTTTTCTATCTTATTTAGCAAGATCTATACTAAAGATGGTACCGCATCAACGCCAAAAACAAAATAGCCTAGCTGAAAGTCTGCAAAAAATAGAACATACTAATAACACTGTTAGATACAAATTCAATGGATTAGTACACGTTCATATTTATTAATACAATGATGTTGTAAAACGAAACATTATATTTTTTAAATGCTTCATTACAATAATTGCTATAATATTATTCATTCATTTATCATCAGCCTACTCTCGTCCACTGCTGGACATAGGCCTCACCAATAATAATAAAAATAATAATATTATTCAATTTGTTCAATAACAACACAGACAAAAAATAAATTAAATTACTCAAGAAATATAACTCTCTCCAAGAGACATCAAATAATAAAGATGTTACAAGCAATGAATTCATAATGTTTTTTAAATATACAGAACACATTATACCTTCTTTTACCATTGCCAATTATAGTGAAAACCGTATTCTTTGATTTTCATTAGTGAAAAAAAATTCGAATTGTTTTCCATTGATTGATAATTTCTACCCCCAATATAGAAATTTAAGACTGACAATACGAAAACCATAAATTTATTATCATTCCTAACATTTGTCTATGATACAAGCTTCAAAGTTCCTTTTCACGTGCTGCAGTAAAGAAAAAAGTTGTTTAAATATATGAATATATTGAAAAGTCACTCACATAAAATAAAAATTGGCTCTTTATTATTATTTGACATTTATTTTTATAATGTAATACTAATTAACAAAACCAATTTTCTAGACTCATTACAGTGGTCTTATACCGGAACGTTCTTGTAACCATAGCTTTAAAAATAAAACGACCACAGACAAAGTTCGTGTGCTTTTCGTCGAGTCTGCCATGTTTTGTCCTACTTGTCGCGCTTGATCAACGCGTTCGCGATTTCTGTTACAAACTATTATTTTACTGAATGTATTACGGGCTGTGTTTTGTTTACAAATAATGTAGTTGATGAGGTCATTATTATCTTGGTGAAACTTTAAATAAATCACTTTTGATACATGTGTGTATAATGGTGTAGTTCGCATTTCATCAAATTTTGAAATCGTTCACAAGCTTGCCGTCGCTCGAAGCTATATACAGAGGAATTCCGTCGCCGTTTTTATATCGTTATTTTACGCGTATCGTGCATTTTTCTCCGTCGTCGATCCCGTGACGCAGCCCACGTGCACATATTACGGCAAGCATCTCATGCACATTTGTTATTATTTTGTTCGTGGCTTGCGACTTTGATTCGAACCCGTCAGAATCGGATCGAAGAAGGGAAATCGTCGTCCGTCTTACTCCCTCCCGTAGTGCGTTCGGTTGCATTCGTCGATTTTGATAAATGGAAATAAGACTGTGATTTAGTCAGTGGGGTGTGCATAATTGTTTTGGTGCGCGAGGATAGTGTGGCGAGTGGCGAGCGGTGGCCGCCGCAGCGCACACGTGACGCGGTCGTGTGTTTGGGTGCTCGGTGCTCAGTGGTAGGGTTCGCGGGCGCACGCTTCCAGTCCGCCTGCAGTGCGGAGCGCGGCGGCAGCGAGGTGAATCACCGCGCGGCGTGTTGATCGTGCTTATTTACCCGCGAGTGCATCGTTCAAGTGCGTGGAGCGGAAGTGCGAAGGCATGTGCGGCGCGCGTCGGCGCCGATGACCCGGCCGTCCGATGCGACGGCGTTTTGAGCCAGTGAGCAGAGTGTTAGATATGCCTCTTGGGTTATGAGTGTGTGACAAAGTTGTGCTGTGCTGAGTACACTGGAGCCCCTAGACGGAGTTGGGCCCGCCGGGGCGGCCCTGGTGCTTCTCGGGGCTCCGCACGAAGGCAAAATGGCTGCGTGGAATCGCCACCACCATTTCAATATGCTCATGGATGAGAATGCCAAAAACAAATGTGAGTACCACCTAAACACTTACATAGGCTAGAATCTTTAAAAGCATCTTTCTGGTACAGTGTACTAGTCAGTTTTGCATATCAACATTGCCATGCTGCATGCATGTGTCTATGTTTATACTATCAATATTTAGCTGGTAACATCAACACACAAGTTGACATGGACATGTGATTGAGTTGAGGTCAACTTTTTTTATAAATAAAATTCTTCTGATTGTCTCTTGTGCCAGAAGTGAATGAAACAACAATAAGTTTTATGAATTAACATTGACAGATGTGTTTAAGCTGGAGGTTCTAGTGATTGAAAATATATTTCATAGTGTTGTTGTTAATTATTATTTTTCTTTTTGTTTGATATATTGTTGAAAATGTATGAGTTGATAAGTGTTGATTACAAAAGCTTGGTATGTTTTGGAATATAAACAATTCTTCTTTAATTTACAAAATGTATATTTACTCATAAGAAGCACTTGAACACTCCACAATATTTTTTTCAATTAGATCTCCTTTGCTAATAATATCAGTTTGTTTTTTGAAGGATAAAACTTGCATGTTAACATGTTTACAAAATGATATATCTCAATGAAGAAAGTATTCAAAGCACAGAACTATGATATCTGTAATTATGCATTTGCATGTTTTAAGTATATGTTACATATGTAAGACTAAAATGTACACTATGTGCTAACAATATTTTCCCAAATCAGTTAAGCAATAGTTAACTTCTTTGTTGATCTAAACTTTTTTGTAATCTAGTCATTTGACAGTGTTAAACATCAGGATCTGTTAACTCTAGTTTATCCTAAGTTTACAATGTGTTTATCAATTATATTATATGAAGATAGATCTATTCTTTTTTAGATAAATGCCAAGTATATCAAATATATATCAAATAACATTCAGAAGATTAATTTGAAATCTAACCAGTGGTTTTTCCATAGCATGTGCCCAAATACCTCTAGTACTTTATATATTTAATAAATGCTTAAAATATGTGTAGTGTTTAGTTGTACATAATACTAGACTATATAGTAAGATGTTAGGTGTAAAAGGTAATATTAAATGGAGGTGCTTCAGGATACATACTCGGAAATTCTAATAACAGATTTATTGGTGAGGTTTCATGTTATCGAGAGCATCAGGAGAGTGTCATGTTGTTATTTTTTTGTAAGAAAAGAGCAAATGTTTGGGTCAGCTTTAGTCCAACTTAGTCTACTTCCTGTCATTTTGATTTCCCCATTGAGGTACTTTTGTACTTGTATTATTCAGTTATATGAAGTGATATCCCGATTTTGGGAGATACCAGTAACTATATCATGTACAATATACACAATAAACAAACACATACAAAGCATACATTCAAGTATCACACCCAACTACATATATATGCACTGCTATACACACCAATTCATAATTAGGAAGTTTTATCTCAGTTTGTTTTTTCATCTTACCACTTGCGGCCAATTAATTTTTAAACATGTATACAGTGTAGACACTACTAATTAAACTGTAATAAAGTTAAACCGAGCTTCATATTGTTACTTAGTTAGATAGCAGATAATGTTTTTGTTTTATTGTGAATGATACTCTCCTAAGCCTTCATTTATAATATAAAGAAATCATTAATTAAAATATCATATTATTTTAATGTTATTAAACTATAAAATTCCTGTTGCATATTCATTTTTAGAGATTGATACTAAAATTAAGAATGTCCAATTACTCAGCATTTTTAAATTTAAAGTATAATTTATTTATCATTTCTTAAAAATCATATTCTATATGGTAATGAGGTATTGAAAAGTATGTAGCGTGAATAATGTTATATTACATTAATATATTAAAACAATTGATATAGTTTTGAAGATGTGGTAGAGACAATAGATGGTTAATGAAGCTAATTTTGTAAATACTGGACTGCTTCAGCATTATGTAGCAATGTTTTAGTGATATTAGCTACTTTATTTGATAAAATATGATTTGAAAAATTAAAAAAGCAGGGCAGTAATATATGGCGATATAACATTCTCACAATTTTTTTTCTTTGCCAAACTGTTGACCCTTAATATAATATTAATTACCAAATACATACAGCTATTCATGGGTTCAATATAATTAAGAGCAAAAAGAAATAAAATTGTGCCTTTATCAAGTACCTACAAGAGTTTTGTTGCAAATACTATAGATGTGTCATAATTAAATTGTATCACTATAGTATAAACCAAAAATAAAAGTGGATTTTTATGTATACTCGGTTCTACTGAACTTTGTGGAGGAAATTGATACGGTCCATTTCATTACAGATTCATTTCATTGGTTATAATTTATTATTTATTTATTTAATTTATTAAAATTAGTACGGCCTTAACCAATTACACTAATTATATTAATTACTGGCATAAAA
>DWME01007995.1:0-12110 GCA_018244795.1 Parelbella ahira ahira
GAGAGATAATTCTGTCTTCATCATCACTACGGTAATTTCACCACTTTGCTCAATAGCTGACTATAATCACACAATCCATTACCACTCGCTAATTATGGTTATTATCCTTTATAAATAAGTCACCAAATAAACCTCAAGAGCACTAAAATCAATTGTTTTTGTCGTACAATAAGAATTGTTGGACTTTAAATTTAACAGGTTATGCTCGTTTTACAATCCTATTCATTTCAATTCTTTTAAGTTTCGGAAGAGATTTTTTTGATATAAGAGACAAGTTATCCATACCTGTCTCTCAGAGAGTCCAAGGCTGGCGGCTAGTTCGGCCTTGCGGCGAATGGTGATATACCGGCTGTAATGGAACTCCTTCTCCAGCTCCAATCGCTGATGGTCGGTGTACACCACGCGGTACTTGTCCTTTGTCCGCGTTTTACCTGCGACAACCCAGATGTTCTCTACATTAAATTAGTATCAATCATCGGTTCGCTAACAAGAAATATAGCTAGTTTCAAACAGCCATCACGATGGTCCGTTAAATTACATTTAGCCTTTTGTTTGGGACGTTGGCGTGCAAATTTACCCATGTAGAAATTAATGTCCGGGCCTTTCAACTAAAATGTTACAATTTTGACACATTTTTTAATTCTTGAGGTACACCACAAGATCCCAGAATTTTTTTTTTAATTTTATATGACAAGTAGGTACTTATATTTCAATTTTCGGTATCGCGAATGTTTAGTCCAATTTTGCTAAATACATCATTTAAAAGATAGATACTATTAAGTTGACGTATGGATACATTCTAATAAGATTGTTTTAGTCTCAGTTATCTTTTAGGTACCCTGTTTAAATGGTCCAAATGTCATTCACCTACACTTAACTATCGGACAAACATACTTTTTATTCATATTCCGTATTTTGAAGACGATTACACGATTTTATTTATTTTTATTGCGGCTCCGTAGCAAGCTGTAGGTAGTAACACTAACTCCATTAGTAGGGGAGGAGTTAAATCCCGAGGGTTCGATAAGGGAAATCCAGGCGGCGAGTACAACAGACACGCCGCGCAGTCGGGCTTAGCGCGGGAACAAACATGGACCACACGCAATACCTGGACGAGCTTTAAATATATTTTATTAACTATAGCTGTTTAAACGCTAAATAGTTAAATCATGTTATGGTTTAATAAAGTAATCTACATGTAACTAGTTCAACAAAATTAACACATATTGGATTATTTACCAATAACATGTCAGGCGCCAAAATTATTTAATCAATCACAGGACTAGATTTGTGGATAGAACAATGGTTGTTAAGTTATTCTTATTATGAAACTAAAGAGTAAACGATAACTTCGGTTGAATATATTGTAGTATTTTTGTTATATATATAGATATAATTGTATTATTTGCAAAGTCCATAACATTATTTACTATATACGTTTTTTTACATCATTACAATAATTATCATCACAGTTATTTATGTGCCTGTACTCGTTAGCTCATGTTGATCTTTACAGTTTTTTGAAGTTTCTTCTAATTCGGTTAATATTGAGGGTATTATCCGAATTGTATAGTGTATACCTACATAGCTTATACGAAACATACCTATAGATAATTATATACGAGTATAATTGGTAAAGGTAATATACTTAGACTGCTTCATGTGTCGAGTGGTTGCAAGCCTGATTGCTGATTGAGAGATCCTGAGTTCGAATCCCGGTCCGGGCAATATTGGATTTCTTTAACTATAAATATCTCTCTAGTTAAAATTTCTGACAGTGACTCAGAATATGGATTTGAGCCCGGTGTATGGCAATAGGCTCACCTAGTAATCCATAGTGGGACGTGAACGTAACTGGTGAAAAGTGGGAGTGTACAACACTCCTCTGTCTATCTGTTCGGGAATTACGGGTGTGATTTTACGTATTATTTAAATAAGTCTAAAATTCAAATTTTAAATCAAAATTAATATATCAGGTCAAAGTGTCATGAACTCAATTTTGATGCGATTGATATTTGATTATCCAATAACAATTTTCAATTTGTGAATTTTTATGAATAAAATTATGGAATTTAGCAATTTTAATACAGACATATAACAAATGAAAATTTCATAATTTTAGGCATGTATGAGTCTTTTATTAAAATAGAGATAATATAAAATAATTTTGAAAATAAGTAATTCTAAATACATGGTACCTATATGTACCTACCTACATTTACGAATATGTCTTTCAAGGGAGGCCTTGTGCTTTTACGTCACATTTTGTTATAATGATAAATGTATTGTTGATCTTTTAACATGTTCGGATTGAGGTTCAGAGTACTAACACCTTTATGTACCTGGTTGTTACGTCCAATACTTTCGAAATCGTCGTTGATAGCGTCGCGAGATCGTCATCAACTATATATAAAGAAAGGTAAATTAACTCTAGATACGTTAACGGAAACTTAAGCATTCTTAATCTATTGTGTTTCCTTACGTATTGCTGTAAGTACATAGTGTACTTCAAAACTGGGAAATTCATGGGATTTTCTCCGCTATGCCGAATAATGGTAATTTTTATTTACATATTTTATCTGTGTTGTAGATTTCTCAACGACTCAAATTACCGAGATACGTAGATCTGTGTACATAACACTAAGACAGAGTTGAGGTGTCTGCCTGTTTACTCTGAGTGTGTAAATATTCGTTATCTCGGTATTAAGAACTTCATAAATTATGTTTGTCACATGCGAGAGAATCAGTGTGGAATTAAATAAAGTTACGCAACGCCTTTTAACGATGTTCTTCCTTTACGTATTTAATAAGTATTTATATATTTTTTCGCATTTAACACTATTAAATTTGTTTGTATTAAAGACTACGTGTGAGTTAAACGTATACATATTTGTTAGAGCCATGTAATACGAGTAAATGCGCGTTGGAACTGCACGAACTGATTCCCCAAGCATTTTTTTTTACACGGAACATCTAGACGCATGGCAGGTTAATATCCTTATCTGGTAGACAGTCCAATGGCCAGAACGAAACGGTTTTGTTCCACCTTTCTTATCCAGACGGCCAAGGAGTGGAACACCCTGCCGGCGTCTGTGTTCCCGGACACATATAACTTGGGACTCTTCAAAACTACGGTGAATAGGCTTTTCCTAGGCATGCGTGCTCCATCTTAGGACGCATTCGCGCTTTTCATCAGGCGGGATCGCGGCCAAACGCTAGCCTATCATAATATGATAAAATAAATAAATACGTACGCAGACTTCACAATATCATATATACCAGATTTTCAACTATCCTTTAAAACTTCGAAAATCGTCACAACATACGCGTATATGCAAGTAGATAAACTCTTCGGATCGCTAGAATGACACAAAATTATAGCTTAAATAAATTTCCTGTTAAAAGAGCAAACAAAACAGAACAAGTCAAGCAAACAAATACGCTCTCTATCTATGGACGTTGCAGTGTTTGATAGGAGCTGTTAATTGTTAGGACAAGCAGTGCTCTTGTACCGAGACGTTACTTTATATATAGACAAATAGAAGAATATCTTATTGAAATGATTCTTATTACTTCGGACGAATGGGTTCGTATGTTTTCTATAAATTTCTAGAAATTTCCCTAGATGGTTTCTTAGAAATAGCTCATGTCAAGTTTATCAAGGGTGTAGGTATTATTGCGCTGAAACCAATTTCCAGGAACTAAATATATTATCTGCAAAATATTTACGCTACGCGTTATTAATAACAAGTTATTTTTTCAATATGCTTAACACTGGATTGGAGTCAAGTTTGTGACCTAATCTGTACTATATAGATATGTTTCCATAAAGATATCCTATATTGGGACAGATGCTGATGATCCCAATTAGTAATATTGGAATCATGAGGAATGGTATCTACATTTGGAATGTACTTACTTTCTGCATTTATGCGTGTACAAAAGATCTCACCAGGCGCCTACTTCACCATAGTGACGAAATGAAAATGTTTCAATCAACATCGCTATGGTTTCGCTCCTTTAGAAAATGGTATCATTTGCTTACAACACGTGGGAAATAATTCGTAAAAGCCAATATATTTCCTACGTCACACGACGTCATAAGTTACCCACAAGCTACATATGATAATTTATTAACTAAATTGCTAGGCATCACTAGGCATGAGTGTTATCGTGGTGGGTTTTGGGGAAGAAAAAAAATTGTTTGTGACGAGCAAACAGCGCGGGCGGGCGCGGCGGCCGAGGGCGGGTAGGACTTTTAGTTGGCGTTATCATGCACAAATACACTGCCAGATAAACCAGCCTCGCTGGATGCATCACAACAATGCCAGTACAGTCACTTTCATCCTCACCAACACAGCGTATTGCTAATTACGTATTTATTGAGCGCGATTTGCACTTATAAGTTATTCGTTGTAACGTTGATGGGCAGCTTTGTTTTTAAATAAAATTCAATCGATATAAAGGATTAAATTTCTACGTGTATTAGCTATTGATAAATTCTTTCAAAACAAGCGTTGAACATCGACGGTGATGTTATGTAAACAGGTATTTATTTATCTACATGAATAAATTTTAATGTTAAGTTTATTTTGTTTTTATCTTTTTTATTTTGCATTAAAGACTAAAGTAACAAAATAAGTCGGTATTTTGTATATCAATTATTAAAAAAAAACATTATAATATTAAGATTATTTATGCACCCAATTACGCGCTTACCTAAAGTTTATTTAGCCATCAAATCGTGAAATGGTCACAGCGGTTCATATTATCTACATTATATCTACTCTTTGTCTAAATCCGATGACATACCCCACTAAAAAAATTCTGTCGAACGATATTATAGGTACTTACTTAACATACGATTTGATTCAGTTTTTTTGTATTGCGTTACAACTTCAATACTAAAGTGGCATTGTATCTAATCTATTTTTAAGTCTCATTTCATCTTTAGGATTATAACGCTTTGTGATTTACGACAGGTCTTTACTGCAATTGTTTAACTCGTAACTCGTTAATACCTTATTTTGTATCGATAAGGTGTTATTGCTTGTAGGTTCACAGACAGATCATTTACGAATAATATAAAAAAAATATTGTCCGTTAATTCTTGATGTCCGCAAAAGATTGTTATCATAGATAAACTACAATTTAAAAAACAGTTTGTGGTTTTGGGAAAGATTGACTCTATTTAGAGAAAAGCTGCAGTATCTTCCAATGAAAAAGCTTAGGGCCTCTTGTAACGCTGCTTGTAACGCATTTTACAAAACTCATATTGTTCTTTTTGGTAACACATTTCTATTAACAAATAAAACGGTAGCGGTCAAATAACTCAAGCTGAACCGGACACAATGTATTTTTTGAATCTGATAAGTATATTATGAATGTACGATTTTAGTCAATTTGATGTTCCACGTAGTAGATAAGAACACTTAGATATATCACTACATTTATTATGAAACATGTACATAATTGGAAATTAATGAACACCATAATTTGTTTTCGATACACATATCTCTATAACACGTGTAATTTATATCGGAGAGGCAATCGCTTTTCAAACATCGAATACAGCGCGATTTCCTACAGAAAAACAATTAATCGACCAGTTATCGGTTGCGCTGACAGCTTTGTCGGCCTCCCGAAATCCCGCTTTCAGTAATGCGCGATAATCGCGACAAGCTCGCGATAGCGGCGCCTTTGACACTGTTGATTCAACGTATGTCATATCGCCCGGTTACCTTCTTGTAAGCGCTTGTAATTCGTTTTTGATGGACGAGGGCGCGGTCGCTATCAGATAGAGCCGATAAAACGTTACCGAGACGAACATAGTCATGTATATTTTAAAGTGAGACTGATTCGATTTTGACGCTTTGTAGTGTCGAGATGAGATTGTGTGGATCGCTTTGTGGAGTGATTTAATAAATCTGTAAGTGGATGATAAGCGAGAGGATGCAGTAAATTTATCCCGTAAGTCTCCCCCGGGAGGCGGTCGGGTCGCTGGAAGGGTCGGTCGGAGGGCGGGTCGTAAAGAGACGGCGCGATCGCTTTATGTGCAGCTTTACGTCTATTTAGGGTTCTATCCAACGTCGCCGGCGCCACGAGCCCCGTCGTTAACGCCTACACAAATCACGTATTTACTAAATAACAATGAACCTAATTGTACCTTCAACCCAGAGGCACGTCAATAAGTACAAGTATTATATAGGCTACATCACACATCATCTTTGGTCTTAGACACGTATTTTTATTGTAAGATGAAATATTGTCCTGTAAGAAAACTTAAATAAAACTTTGTTGGGCTAATTAATGTTTCAGTGATGATAATTCGATTTATAATTTCTTACATCTTAGAGATATAAAGGGAGAATAGTTTGACTAGTCTCTCCCTAAGTCCCCAGCCCCTCCCTAAAAACATAAAAATAGTATTTTTGTTGTGCTAGTTGCATTATACCTACATAAAAAAATTGTGGTATGTTTCCGCAGATAACACTAACTTAATGTTACAATTGACTAATATCACCCATCGGTTCAGGCGTGAAAGTATTAGAAACAGACGTATATATATTATAAATTTTTCGGCTTATTACGATAACACGTGGTAGTTTTAAATAAGTTAAAGCTGTACAAATGTTCTTCTTATAATGAAAACTTGATTATGACACGTTGTTGACGATCTGTTATCAAGTAACGTAATGTATAAACTCAATATTTTGTTAGCGTACATATTGTATGTAGGTACCCACACTACAAGGCAAATAATGACTGGTTCCGCGTGAATCGATACATCGCATCACAAAGCATATCTACGATGGGCTGCGGTTGGTAGTAGTCTTTTACTTAATTATCCTGTCAACAAGAACAGTACGACAATTGTTGGGTTAAAAAAAAAACAAGAAAAAAGCATTTAGTTCCGACTACAGACAATATTTAACAATAATCGCTTCTTACGGACAGCTACTGATTTTTTAGAAGTCTTTTAGACGCCCCAGAGCGTCTCGACCGCGAAATAATAGACGTTTTCAACTCTCTCCGACCATTTGTCATTAGAGAAACTTATTGTTAAAATTTTTGAAACGAACGGAAAGTCGTCAATTAAGGGCGACTAATTTTAGTCAGTAATAGATATATAGGTACACATCTGGAGGTATCCCACTGAGCTTGCTGTATACTACGGGGATTGGTGAATGAACGTGGACAAATGGAGAATTATTTCCTATGAACATTCCCGGTTTTGTGCAAACAGCGCGTAAGATAAACAGAGACAGAAAGGTTTTGTACACAAAGAGCCGGCTAGGTAGGTACACTGTGGATACAACACAGTGCAAATAGACGGGCAAACATGGTATTGTATTGATATAACATGATGCATTATGTTCAACTTGATTTATCGACTGTGAATTTACTATTGATAATTTGACTAAGTGCTCTAAAACAGTTGTCTATGTGACATAAATTAATTGTGGTGATGAAAGCTAGTTCAATATCTACTTGTTGAGCCTATTAATCGACTATATAATACTGGAGTAACAGATTTTTGGCTTATCAGTAGCAGTTAATAAACAGAAACAAATCGACAAAAGAAATCTTGTTACCTAATTTTTTCACGAAATTACAACGAAAAATAATATCTTAAATGTTGCTAAATAAAGAAGAGCTAAATAGGTACAATTCCATTTAAGTTTCGGCAGTGCGGCGATGCGCGAAGTTGGCAAAGATTTAACTTGTTCGCGGTCCCCGGGGCGCCGTTGTTCGTGATTGTCGCCGGGAGCGGCTCTATCCCAGACCGGCCCCGGGATTAATTGTTCACACCATGCACTCCTCCCCAGACACGCGTTAACATAACGTCCCAGTAAGCGCAAAATAACATTCAACTAATATTATGCTTCAAGATAATTTTGTGGCTGTGACAAAAATTACTTTTCGGACGTTAATATTTCAAGGGTTATTTTCATTTGATTACTCTTGGTGTAATGCTAATTTCCAGACGAGTATGAACGTACAAGTTCAGTATTCAGTTCTATAATTATAATTGAAACTTTCCTGGTAGGCGATAACTTTATGTCTTACACGGGTGCTACGCAAATTAATTATAATTACAAGTAACGATTAAAATATAAAAGCAAATTTTTTAAGGCATTATTCAACAAACTCAGTCTTGTTTTTATAGTAGGTAGGTACCAACTGTTCAAGCGATGTAGACTAAAATATTTAGAAATGTATTAATCACCTTTTTCATATCACCTTTGTTAATATCTAATACTTATTAATAAGTAACGATCAAAATTCAATAGATGTGTGATTAGCACAACCTGCATTCCCTTTGTCGATTGCATGCGCTAATAAGTTGGACATGAGTTATTGTCAGCAAACTCAAAAATAAGCCTCTGTCACCTGAAGGGCGGGAGCACCAACTGAAAATGGAGACAAAATGTATTTTTCCGAAGGTACATATCTACATACATACCTATATAAAATACATACATGAAACAGCAACTATTTAATCGTACGTTCTTCCAGATTGCTTATTCTGGTCTCATATTTTCTCACAAAGGTAAATCGTTGCCTACTTTTGAAACCTTAAAGAAAATATAATGTTGAAACCATACATTTTAAATATGCAAAAGTTTTCGAGGTGAATGTTTTTGGACAACCACTACCAGTCTCAGAACGCCATTGTTTAGACTCTTATCATTATAGTTACGACGCCATCTTGCAATGTCAGACAGGGTTGCCACAACATTAAAAATATACTTATTTAATGTTACTATATAATGTAAATATATGGCACTTGATGTATCTCTGTCTACCCGTAAAAGACCTAAGCGTGACAGTACAATAGTAGTAGTAATTATTATTGTGTCAACAATAAAACCAAAGCAATGGAAAATATTTAACGATAAAATCTATTGGTAGTTATTTTAACTGTTGGACTCCCATTTAACAATTACTTACGCCTATAACATAAATTCAGTAACCTAAAAAAAATCAGGATTACATTATAGTAGCCGATTTATATCTACAATTAGATGCATGAATAGACTTCAAGTGACTATGTAGAATTTGTATAAATATAGCGAGCTGCACTAAACTTAGTACTAAAGTCCGCTTTCCAGGACCGCTGCTTTGCTTAGGTCTCACCGTTAATTGTGGAATGGAATTAGATTTTTTTTTCTACAAAAAGGCCTGTTTTGCTGATGCGATTGTGGCTCTCTAGTAACGAATTTTAATTGCAACTGTTAATTGTGTGACATCACACATACTGTAAATTTCTGATCGATGATATTTGATATCTAACAAAGTGGTTCGCGCGAAGTGATACACCTGACGAGCTGTTGTTTATACAATTTGACGCAACATTGACATCATGATGGAACGTATAGATCTACTATTTTGCGTAAAACAGTAAATATATTTTTTTTAAGTTGGCAGAACATTCACCTTTGATATAGTAATGAAAATCTCTGCAGTTGGTTGTGACGATGCTAGTGGCTTCATATTTGGGTAAGAAACCAATAGCGTAATAATAGGTGCGACACGAGGTGCAAAGGCCAGCCAGAGGGACCTTCGGTCCGAGGACAGTGAGAAAAGGAGAACATTAACATTCATTCATATAAAATTTTATAGTTTGATATTTAAATACATTAATGTAGTGACATAAAAACACACTACTTAAATCAAAAGTTACTGGAAAAATAACTAGTTAGGTATATTATCACCACATGACGTACGTTTTGTAGGTACATTTAAGTCATATGGTGATTTATTAACAAAACTATAACGTTGGTTGAGCTTCCCAACATTTCCCAGGGAGGGCCTTATCCAATGAATTCGCCACAGGTCTTAAAAGGTACCTGTAGGTAGATAACTACACCACCATAAAAGAAACATTGAACCAACTAAACTGATGTCATTATCATCTTTACAAGATCCTAAATAGATCTTACGATTCATAGTAATATCATAAGTGAGAAAGTTACAGCTGTACCCTTTTACAACTGACCAGCTGAATAAAATATCATCACGCCTACATTTCCTTGAACTGGCAAGCAGGGGAGCGTATTACATTTCCATGTCTTTCCAATTATGTTATAGGTCCCACTAAGAAAAGGGGGGCTGAGTCTATTGCGATTCACCGGGAATAAATTCAGACATACGACAGATCCCAGACTTCTCGAGAAGTAGTAGCGCTTGCAATCCGTCGACTAACGAGGCAGTCACCCGTTGAAAACATTGAAAAAAAAAATCAATATCAAGTTGGATTGAATTCTAAATAACAACATTACATATTTATTGTCGAATCTATTAACGCTTAAAAATATATTCTCAAAGCGATACAAAGAGATCTGCGGGACTCATTTACAAGACATGAACTTACGAAACTAATATTGATCGAGAAAATAAAGTCTAATTCTTTAGTTATGTTCACAAAGGCGTGCGTACAATATATATACCTAAGTTTAGTTTTAATAGGCAACTATTATTTAAACCATTTCAACATAGTCAGAAAAATCTTTAGTATTCCCTACGAATAGATTCTGATACTATTTAGTTGCTTAAAAATGTTACCTTTCTTGTGAAAAGGCTAAAATTACCCATAAATAAGTAGTTATAAGTAACCTGAAACAATGGCGACGAATGATCGATAGAAATCGAAATGAATTAGGCAAAAAAATTCAAATAACGAACACATTCAACGTTTTATGTTAACTGTTAAGTGCCATGGAACTTCTCAGACATGATAATGTAATAAGTGGGTGGCCATACCTAATTCGTTTGCCAAAAAATTCTACCCTAAAATGTAGGTTTGTACCTGAATAAAATATTCCTAAATCAAATGCACCCAACATTTGTAATTCGTCTCGCATTAAAATATCAGTTTCGCTTATGTATCTGACCTTCCTCAACTGAAAACAGTCAACGTTTTACATTTAATTAGTATCGCTTTACCTTGCTCTTTGATATTTTGGATACAAGATATTCTTGTACAATTACATTATTAATAGATAGATGACTTGTTGATCGATTTTGCGTTAATAGAATTTCCGTTTAAAGCATACTAAATGTAAGATCAAGGTAGGTAGGCAATAGAAATGTTACAACATAAATATTACTGGTAATGTCTAGAAAACTTGTTCCTACCTCTACGTATGTTGACGCGTTATCATTCCTTTATTTTGTATTAGAGTGCGATAAACAATTCTAATATGTGCTTATTATAATATCATCGATTCATTTATTTCATAACTCGTTTTACTATCAATTTGTTATGTGGGTTTGGTCATTATGCCCTATATAACCTATCGCTTTGCACAGGAGTATTTATAAATTACAAAAAATATTAACAGACTTTCAATACATTCTATGATATTGTTAACATCAGTATAAAATATGTATATATGTAAATATAAAAAACCAAAGGACAACATGTAGGTACATAACATGCAGGACTTAGTTATCGCGAAGGAATAGTAGGTACCTATCTATAAATTTTTCTTTGAAGTAAGTATTTCAATTTCATGAGTACATTACATTATACAAAATGTAAGGGAGAAATGGTACCAACTGTACACAGAATAAGCAATACCTTGATTATATTTACGTTAAATTACGTGAAAAATACGTAATTACAATGGGTTTTTTATTTAGTGCGAGAATTTGTTTATAATTTAAGGTTTACAAGGGCGTACTTAATGCTTAATGGAAGTCTTTTATGGTCGGCAGGTACCTACATATCTACACATGGAATTGGTAAAGTATTATTTCATTTTTTTGTTAGAGCTACAGCTCTTTATTTGTTTTAAAACGAGGATAATAAAACATTACTGGACCGACGGTGAATTTTGGGTGAGTGTAAAACAATATATTGGGTGTATTTTTTTATTATGGGAGGTAAAATAAATTTAATATATTATTTATGATATGCTTATTGTACCTATATGGATAACTGATTTCTTAAAAACATTAGGCAGGATAAATAAATTGGCGCATTTCGATCACGTTTTCATCTATATAATAATAATAATAATCGAGCCATTTGTCATTCCACTGTTGGAATATGGGTCTCCTCTCATATTGAGAGGGTTAAGGCCGTAGTCTGCCACGCTGGC
>DWME01007996.1:0-12107 GCA_018244795.1 Parelbella ahira ahira
AAGTAAAGGTAGGTTGCAGAGAAAATCTAGCCAGGTCGAAAGATTACAGCCAGGTGCTCTTTAAACTGCCACGGGGAGGTATAAAAATTTTGCGC
This sequence comes from Parelbella ahira ahira, assembly GCA_018244795.1. Lineage (NCBI taxonomy): Eukaryota > Metazoa > Arthropoda > Insecta > Lepidoptera > Hesperiidae > Parelbella > Parelbella ahira. The sequence continues at coordinate 96 of DWME01007996.1, forward strand.
CGTTAGGAAATAACTGAACTATGCATAGCCAACGGCCACCTGTGAGTGTCCTCGATGTTACTTTACGGTTAAGAAATTGCAGTGTAGTTATATACATGTATTATGTAGAACGTATATAACTTACACATTTGAATAAGTCAATATTCTAAAATAAAATCTGCTTTAAATTAAATATAGGTATTAAGCTAATGCCTATTTTTTCCTTTTCACATTAAAGCTTATATCAATTATATTTAACGCAAAGACTGATTATATCTCTACAAGCAGTCGAATTTAGTTTTACGAATGAACTTCTCTTATAAATATAGACATTTTAATTGAATATTTATAAATTCTTTCCATTGAGTCACATATCTTCGTGGCCGAAGTTTTAATTAAGAAGTAATACATGATAGTACAAGAATTATTAACAATTTTCTTGATACACGACATATCGATATACCTATTTAGTAAATAGGTGTGTATATTTAGTAACTTCTTAGGCAGGGTGACGTAGTTGTATTAGCGAATGCTTATTTCGTCATGAGTAGAATCCGATAAGCAATTTTAAGAAGCAACATGCATTGCTCACGGATACGTAAAAGATACTTTTGAAACGAAGTAAATATTTGCTTCGTCAATTTTGATATTTAAGTTAAACAATAGACCCATAAATTTATGAAATGCTAAGCGATTTTTGAAGTGTTAGTACATGTGGCAGTAATGTAATCCAAAGAGTTGGAACATGATGGATTGTTGCACACGCAATCCGTCCGAGAGTATGTGCACGTGGGCGTGCCCGTGGTCAGCGATTGGAGCGCGCGGCGCCAATGCGCACGCGCTGAACGGTAGCCTGCACATCGTGAAAACTCTACATCATGCACTCAGCCGCGTATTTACGAAGCTAATACAAAAATATGTTTGTAGGAATCAAATCATTTGAAGTAGTTGTGCACTGTCCAAAGCAATGCGCTATTTGCTTCAAATAGTAAATACGTCAATCAAGCTCTTAGCTCTACATTATCCCTCTGCGCGTGTGCTATTAAATTAATAGCAAACATTGAAAATGAAGGAGCATAACCTATTGGAGATATCGAAATTATAGAGAATGATCGTATGAATGTGATCTTCCAATAAATAAACGATCACATCCTTCAGCAACCTAGCAGTCAGCTTCCTCAGAGCGTTTAAAGATCTGATATTACCAATAATTGGAGACGTCAAGCTATTAAGCCAGCCGGGGCAGGTTCTATGTTGATTACTCGTAGTTATCAAGAATTTGAGCTCCAGTCCTATTACGATGATGCGACGGCTACGGGCGCTTCTTCGTAATAACCATGATAATGCCAGAAATTATATGATTTGTAAGGAATTTTGTTGAAAATGGCGAAAACATTACAGAAAAGTACAGGGGTCGTTACGACGGAGGGCGGCGTTGCCCCGAGGCGAACGCTTCGCTGCCGCCCGTATGCAAATTAAACGTAATCAAAATAATCATTTAGGTAGGACGGCGGGCGAACCTCCACGCGACGGCTCACTGCCCTCTCTCTCCGACTCCTGCGACTTCGCTTTACGAGAAAAGAGAAGCAGCCGCCAAGTGCACGGGCGAGGAACGGTTTTCCACACTGGATTCGCTTTTATTATTTCGTATAGTTGCACCGCACTTAGGTAATTATACACGCGATAGTGGCTTAATACGCGAAATTATTATAGTACAAGTGCAGAAAAATACATATTTTGTTCCATTACACGCTCGAAATATGTATATAGGTACCTAATCGTAATAAACAGTAAGCTTTCATGCGAATTGAAAATGACTATCCGGATATCTATACCGGTTATCCGGTTGCAAATAGGTACTGCATGATTATACCTCTGTCTTGTAGCAACACACGATTTGTTGAATAAGTAAAGAAATTTTAGCTATAGGTACCTCACTACGAACTCATTTAAGTAGGAAAATAAACCGATGCTCGGTACACTTCAGATAGAGTACGCAAGCCCCAGGAATCAAGATACAAATGATTTAGGTACATATATGATTTTGATAGAATCAACAAAAAATTTATTAAAAAATCATTTACGTGACAGTTAGATACGTTATACATACATTGTACAATACATATTATATAATAGCGAAACAAAACACTTTATAAATAGGTACATGATGAAGTAACCAAATTAATAAGTAACAAACATAATAGGTATTAATTGTTTATTGATATTTAATGAGTAGATAATTCAGTCAAGGGTATAATTAACCTTTTTAATAATCAATTTTAAACATTATTAAAATGGCCGCTTAATACGGGTATAAGTCTTAAAAAAGTTTATTTTTTAAAGTAGATATGTAGGTACTGCGATCGATGCGTAATTCAAAAATTTTATTCTCAATTCTTTGTTCACCACACATATCTTAAGGCCTTTATTACAATTACATTCTGCCAAAGTTACCGTAATCGTAAATGATACGGACCAGGGAGTGGTATAATGGCGAAATGACATCAGAAATGGAAATTATTTTTAATCACATCCAATTGGCATGGCGGTCCCGCTAACCATCGGTGCGCGGCTGGCCAAGCGTGGCCCTAATTAAACGCTGCCTAGAAATACCATCCGCTGATACATGACCAACTAACCAGTGGACGCCTACTTACCATCCTTCAGCCATTATACATGTGATATCTATAATAACTTTAGGCTTCTTTTTGTGTACCGCTAGGTATATAGGTATGATATGCTTGGTAGGGTAAAAACCGTAAAATTTTACTTGTAAGGTCATAGCTTTTTTATGCGAGTGAATTAACTAATTTATTCATTTCTATTCTATGTATCATCACATTTTATTCAACCATATAAAACAGTCAAGCTTCGGCTTAAGTAGAGTTACGAATATTGGAAGAAAAAATAGTTAAAATAGTTTTTAATAAAATAATAAAACCCACGTAATTTTTTAAATTTTGTATCTAGTATTAAAAATTAATGTTTCCAAAATACTCCCCTTATATATAGGTACCTACATATACTACATAATTACTGGAGTACTACGTATGTATATTACAGCAGGTGCACAATTAACACGAGTATTGAATACCTATTGCTTTGCAAGACGACAGCTATTACACAAATGACTTCAAATAACAGACTAGCAACAATTAGATGATGAGTCAAATTGCTGGCGTGTGCGGTGTGCCTTCACCCACATACAAACGTGAGCAATGATGTGGCAACGACGCATCTACTGCTCTCCGGAAGAACTAAGGCCTTACTTAATCGCACTGAAGGCATGTCTTCACAGCGCCTGAACAAAGCGCGTCTTTATTTGAAAATGATATCTAGTAGATGCCAGTTTCAGTAGATACTAGCTACTAAGTACTTATGGCTTAGATAAAAGTTAGAATATATCGCATTTATTATTCAAAAGCATTTAAAAAACAATCGAGGTACGTACTTAGTGCTATGATCTTGTTTTACGAAGATACACAGTAGAAGGCTTTAGGAGGAGCCATCTAGGAATTATACAATACATTTCCATCGCGTTTATATATCTACTCTGCTACGTTCCACTGGCCACTGGGATTATTATTTGTTATTTGTTAGAACTAGTGGCCGAGTAGCGATCGAAATTTGATAGTAAATCATAAAAAAATCAGTTTGAGCGTTGTCTAGGTTCTAATGACAAAGACTACGCTTATACATATAAATCTTTCTTCTGTGCTACTTATTGACAACAATTATTATTGACGTCTTATTGACGTCTCATGCCTGACATTGACAAGGAAACGTAAATAATAAATGGTTTATGTAAATCAATTTAATGTATTTGTAATACATATAACACATACCTACATTAAATATTAAAGACAAACAATATTAATCTATTATCAATTTGACCAAAGACGTTAACGATAAACGAAAGAGTAAGTAGGTACATAAATATGCTGGACAATTTGTGACACTACAGTCAAATAATATTAATAAGTTGTCAGACTTTAATCACATAGGTATATGAGAGGATAAGTGCTAAATATTTAAATCTATTAAAATTTTAAGTTGGGAAAATCAAAATTTATGATGAAAATTTATGAATAATTATGACTTTGCACGTTTTAATGGACCGTCTACAAAAATTTTATATCAACCACCAAAAATAATCTTATATACGAGACATAATGGCAAAACAATATATTCAATTATTTACACTTGGTTTGAAGCTTGAATATTCTCTATGTAATTCTTTCTGTAATTACATTTTTCTGTAACGTCCCTAAAATAAGCAGGACGCTTAGTGATATATAGTGACTATAGTGACGCTTAGTGATAAAAAGAGTTCATAGTTTTTACATGAATTCATTTATCATGATCGTAACGGGAATCCGATAAATGATTCCTCATTATCCTACATAGTGGAGCGGTACGAGCGGCGCCGCGGCTCAGTTAGATGTGCGCAATTTGCTCCATTTGCAGTAATGACAGGCCGCGGCTGCTCCACTGCTGGATGCTGCATAATGAACCCATTGCCGATAGATCTCTAAGCGTCTATGTAGATGAACCAAACAAAAAGTATTAACAGATATTCAAATGTAACAGCGAACAGGATATATTATAAAAATCAATTGTTTTTAAAAGGTTAATAATTCTACGGTTCAACGTACAGCTTGGAATGAACACTTACGGAATAGGTGTAAGGTGAATTCTGTTAATACGAACTTGGTCAGCCCAGCAAAGTGTGGCAGTAAACTTTATCCCTCTGACAAGATCCGTGTCCACCAATAAAAAGATAAACATTTGTAAACCATGACATTGTAATTAAAATATAACGGCTATTAAATTTTGCCATTGATATAAAGGAGATTAGATCCTTCTATATCCATTACATTTGCACAGGGTGTGGACGTCAATGCCGTTCTCGTATTGGACTCATCAGTCACCCAAAGCAGTGTCTATAGATACTGCATATATCGTGTGCAAGGGATGTATAGGTCATTGATGACTGATGATACACCAAATGTATGCGCGCAGTTGTACACCTGTGCTGAATATCAAAAATTCTGACTTGTAAACAAATATCTAGTCGATACGTAATACCCAATATTCCATTTTTTTTTAATACTCAATAGGCTAGCTTTTGGCCACAGTCTTGCGTAATGGAAAGCAACGATGTGCCCTATGATGTAGCAAGCTTTCATAGTAAAATTTAATTACATTAACACACCGTAGTGTAAACTGCAGTATAATATTATACAAAAGCAGCGGCCAACTAATGTTGAGGCAATCGCGGCAATGGGTCCATGTTCGCAATTTGTTCCATTTGCCGTAATAACAGGACACGAGCTTCATCGTGAATGCTGCCTAATAAAAATCCTGGATAGATTTGTTAAGAATATATCTAATTTCATGCGTATCTCTCTACTTATAGACCAAATATAGATTTGCTTTGTTAAAATTTAAGCAAGCCATGGCACAATAACAAATATATACATAAGTAAGGAAAATGTAATTTTATAAAACAAAAGATGAGTTTTCAGCGAACGTTTATAGTTAAGAAATACATGTAACCGGTACTTGAAATATAAAATGTTCGTGTAGCTCGTGCGTCACGTAGAAGTTTCGTATAGCGGTGTAGCACACGCGCAGTTGACTACAATATAATATTATGTAGGTTGTCTTACATAGAAGAACTGAAAGGTCTTTACATTAATGACTAATTGCTATTTTGACCAGTTGTTTCCCTAGAAAACAGATATCAGATACTTAGAGTCCGAAAAGTATGCTATTTATCAGATAGTTTATTATGAAATAAATTTTTTGATAAACCAATTCAAGTGTTTACCTATTTGTAATGAAAGAACAAACAAACAAAATTAGAACTTTTTTTGTAGAGTAAGGGTAAATTTCAAACAAACAAGTAAATCTATAAATGAATATAAAAACAGAATAACAGTTGGAAAAATCTTAATACATAAATATATTACATAAATGTATATCACACAAGTATTTACTAGTAGATCACCTGTTTGATGTCCTGAAATATCCTCAGCATGAAGCATCATTTGAATGACATTAAAATAGTCTTTTAAAATCCATGACATATGTAGTTTAAAATGATATCTATATATGTAAGTATGTTATATTACTTAATACGCGAAGCAAAAACTTTGTACCCCTTTTTACGAAAATTGCTCGGACGGAGGAGTAGGAAGTTTGGCACACTAATAGTTTATATAGAGAAGGAGTTCAGAATGCTAATATTTTTTCAAAATAATGCATAAAACATTACACAGACTACCATGCACTTGACGCAATTATTGATTACTTACGTTCCTATTGTCAATGTCAGATATGAGACGGGTGGTTATCAATAGGTAGGTAGGTACATAGCACAGAGGAAAGATTTATATAACCGTATACATTAAAATTAATGTCTACGGCTTTTAGGAGAGGCCTATGTTCAGCAGTGGACGGGAGTAGGCTGATAATGATGATGATGATGACGATGATGATGATGATGATGATGACGATGATGTAGACATTAGAACCTAGACAACGCTTAAACTGTTTTTTATGATTTACGATCGAATTTCGATCGCTACTGGGCCACTAGTAGTATGAAATTTGTTTAGGTATTATTCTTGAATGGCTATTGCTTGGTAAATCACTCTTCTGACAAGGCTTTATTCTAGCTATAGGTAGTACTTAGACAACTCGCTGTTATTACAATCCCGTCTCGGCTACAACATAATTATTTTCCAAAACTCTATAAGAACTTTATGAAAAATGATCACACTCATCATCATCTTTATTATTAACCTTAGTCCAACGCTAGACATAGGTCTCCCTTACAGAGTACCATCGCGTTCTACCCTCAGACTTGTCTACCTGTGAAAAACAAAGCTTTTCTGAAGCATTTTAGGTATACCTGCAAAGCGGTACGTAAGTGCTCTTACGGCAGCTAGCATTATCGACGGTCGCTTACAACCATCCAGTGTACAACCAGCTCCACTTGCCGTAATAACAGACTGTGGCAACGCCGCTCGGCGGTGCTGCATAATAAAATAACCCTGCCTTAAGTGACCTGAATGGTGCACCTATTCCATGTCCTCTTCAATATATATCATGTCGATTTATAAAAATAATACAATTTTCTTTTTAGTTCTGCTCCGTGCTGTTATAGAGTTTTAGTAGCGGCAATTTAAGCATCGCTTTATTAGCGTGGATTTGTATGGATATTAAAGGGCACGTGTAGGTAGTACCCGGTGTTGAGATACTTATCGAATAGGTACTTCCTGATATTAAATCTTAGCGCTTAAAATAATTGGGGATTACGATCCCTATCCCAATAGGGATTGTAATTGTGCGTGGATTAGTATGGATTAAAGTACATACATACATAAAAGCTTAAAATTATCTATTAGCCATCATAAGTACTTGTACAAATCTGAACCGATGATGCAATATCATTCTCTCCTTCACAACAGTGAATAACACACACATGTGATGCTAAAGCAGGCCCAAATTTCGACCCATATGTACCTACTCAAACTGTTGGTCGTCTCTACGTTACTCTACGTTATGTTACTCTATCTTGATTTCAGCAGAGAGGAGATAATACAGTATTTGATTAAGTTATAAACATGATGCAATCCTGAAACGATTTACTAAAGCCAAATATATCTCTGGAAAAGAAAAATAAGAACTGACGAAACTTCAGTGAACGTTACTAGTGAGAAAATTACATTCTTTTCTTTTCTGCCAATATTACCAATTTAAATGTATCGGATCTCATGAAATCTTCATCATCATTATCAGCCTACTCCCGTGCACTGCTGGACATAGGCCTCACCAATGGCACGCCACTGAGCTCGATCTTCAGTTCTTCTCATCCAACCACTGCCAGCCAAGTGGGAAAAGTTCAACAATATTTGTTAGAGTTCTCTTATAAAGTCATTTTCATAACAATAGACAAGACGAAGTTGTAGGTTAAACATTATTTTACATAGTTTTGCTTCTATATATTTCATTCTACATCATATTCTTGCGTAATCTTCATCTGTCATATATGACAGCTTATTTGTCCGAGTACGAATATCTCTGGACTCCCTTTACAATTTCATTTACGTGTACAATCAATCGGATTAATACTTTTAAAGCTACATGAAAAGGAAAAGGTCAATTTGAGGGCTGTTTAAACAAACGAGCTCTTCCAAGCGAGGTCGGTGCACGGCCGGGAGGAACGGGTTGCAAAGCATATGTTTCGAGTACTAGAGCACACCTTATCATTTACCACATTACGTGTGCAATGATTATAGTAATCTGCTCATAAGGGAACAATAGCATCGGCCTACCGCCATATGCGCTGCTATCGACAGGATGATTACAAAATTTCTCTGAAAACATTACAACTAAGTAATACTTACAAAGCTTAAGTTGTATTTCAAATGTACCTAGTTCTTCTTTTTAAATATAATTCGTCGCCATGAAATGTCACTAGTTAATTATAGTTCATAGAAAACTGGAAGTACTTATATTTATAAGACGAAATATAGGAATTCGAGAAAAACAGCGCAATATCCTCTACTGTGTATAAGTACATGGAAAGTGTAGTTAGTTACAATAATTAGATACTCATTGATGCCTACTTTAACACTTGATATAGGCCGTATTTACATAGGTAGTATAAGAAACAGAGTCTGCTATATAAATGTATTATTATGATAATATTTGTAACAAGATACCTAACTATTATAATATCATGATAACTTTTAATATTCAGTCGATTGAATTTTTCAATAAATAAAAATGCAATAGAACCTTAAAGGAAACACCATGTATATGTTATTGTACAAATTTAATAGAAAATGTGACCCTTTTACTGTTCCACATAATTAAGGAGCGCGCGACGGGACAACGCCGATCGGCACCGTGTTTGTTAACAATGTTTTATTCGTTGGAATCGGTTGACAATAGCGGCGCACGGTACCCTTTCTTCGGCAATTTGCCGACCAGCGGGCCCCGGAAGTCGAACCCTCACCCTGGAATTAGGTGCCTCAGCCTCACCGGGACTCGCATTGTCGCGATATGACTCCGCCCTGCACTGCTTTTGTTGCTTAAATTCAGCGCGTGACATCTTTTTAAAGCTCCCGATGTTCTCTTATACTTTAAGTATAAGGTGTGCACATACAGATGTAAATGAAAGAAAATTTCTTAAGAAACCGTTAGCTTGAAGAAACCGTCAATGGCCTATAAGGAATGTTTACGTCGACACCTTCCACTTCGGTTATGAAATGCAATGATTGGCTAGTATTATAAAGATTTTCACGTCTAACGGACCGCCATCGAGACGCCAGCGACTCTTATATCCAAATTATCTCGTTGAGTGCCGACGGTGACCTTACCCAGCCCTGAACTTGCAACCACTGATTACCGAATTACCAGTCCCCTCGCCTATACTTAACGCTCGCACCGATTTCAATAATAAATATGTTATAAAAATAACACCCAGCTATTGTTTTACCCTCCCAGCGAACTCCGGGGAAATAACTTACATTAGCTTGAATCGCTAATAAAATTAGACTCACCACGTAATTTGACTTAATTTTGCAACAATCATCTCTGATTCAGATCCACAGATTATAAATACTAAATGTAGTCTAATTATATTTAGCGAATCAAGTTTCCTAATGGGATACTCTGATATCATACTGTACCTACTAACATAATTGTTTTTTTTTTACATAATACAGTCGTTCAGATTCGTTTATCATCTAAGTATATGTTATATTTGTAAAAATTAATAGATCATTTGATTAGCCTCAGATTATAAGAATATAAACGTACCTTTTTAAATTCATTTATAAGGAGTTGTTATTCGATGTCAATTAAAGATCTACATTTGGATATTGAAAAAAATACCAGTATCCTTTCACTGGTATATGTGAAGTAATCTTTGTACTCATTTTTAAGAGTAAGTAGGTACCTACTTCAAGGATGGAGAAGCGTAAGACTTGGTTAAGGTTTAAATAGAGAAAGAGTGCAGAGAGCTAAAATTTATACGTATTATGTATCGGAAATGAGTTGATTTGAATAAAATAAAACATTATTTACATCCCAGCTGTCAATATTAGACACATAACATAGATAGATCCAAGTATTCTCTTTGGGCAATTGTATTCTCTTGGATCAAATTTACTTCAATAACTTGGATACTGAAAAAATTAAAGAACTATCGAATTTCTCTCGCCATTAGACCGTTGCTATTCATATTGATAAATTCCATATTGATGTAAAGATAAAGTTTTTTACACCATTATAAGATTAACATAGGCATGGAGAAGTGTGTGCATTGGCAGAGTTAGAATGTATGTAGAGAGAAAGTCCAGGAAACCAAGAAGTATGCAAACCCGTTTCTTTATCTAAGAATCTTGCGATCACTGATTAAGAAGATTAAATTAAGTATTATCGATTTTATTGACTTTATAATATTACGACTTTTTAATTATAATTTAATTCTTTTTTCTTCTTGATTGACCGTTTCTATTAATGTTAAGAAATTTGGATAATGATTTTTTTAATCTTTAATATTTTTTCACTTTTAATTGTATTTCAATTTCGTGTTTTATATGTATTAATTAGTGTAATTGGCTCAAGCCGTTCTATTTAATTAATTAAATAAATTATTGTTTCCGATAATTCCACACATATGTATTGTATCTTGTAGTAGGTTATTCGTAAATAGTTAAATGCGGTATTACGTAAAAGAATAGATTTTCTAATAGATACCTACTTAAATACCTAAGTTATTGAATTACCTTCACGCATTGATTTTCTGATAGGTACCTACAAATAATGACTATAAACATGATGATGCTAATTACAACGGTCTTGCAACAGCTGTGTGTGGCTACTCGATTGAAAAGCATCCTTCCACAGACTAATGAGCACTAATTATTCCGCCATATTAGTTAATTGCCCGCCCGCCGCGGCCCCCGCGTCCCGCTCCAGGCTCCAGCTCGGATAATTAAATGCCCTTATTTCCTCTCGCTTGGTACGTTCTGCCATTATTAAGACTGACGGTTGTGTCATTAATGTTTTCAATAACTCCCATCACGTAGGTAAGTACATATGAAACGGACGTTTCCTTTAGAAATATGCAAGTGGTTGTACATGATTCTGCACCGATGTTCCTACTTACTTTATTTCTTGAGGTCTTTTAGCTATTTGCTATAAAGGTAATGCTACCTTTCTAGCAAATAGCCACAAAATTGTACATAGGTATAGGTGCTTACCTAAGTAAGTAAGTAGGTATTGCTAAGAGTAAATTATGCATCGTTTTCAAACAGATCTGTAAACCCCGAAGAGGTAGGCAGTTACGGTTACGTCCATACACGGAACGGGTTATGAGCCTATTGACCATAAGACGTAACGTAACATCACGCCTGTTATCCCCGAAGGGGTAGGTAGAGGAGTGTAGTAAACTCCGACGTTTTACCAGTTACGTTTACCTAAGTTCCATGGACTAGGTGGAGAGCCTATTACCATACACCGGGCACAATTTTTAAAACCAATTCGTTAGCCAATCTATTTTACTCTATAATTAAATTAATATAATATTAAACATTTATCCCCTAAGATTGTTTAAATTAAAAGGGAAATTTTAAATTTTTTTATCCCATTAAACTACAGTGAAACAGAAGAGTTATTGAATATTGAATATAACTTACTTACTTCAGCAGGATCACTTTTTCATTCGTATCATATCAACGCACACGCACACACGCACAAACACACACTCACAAACACATGTATACACATACACACACGCACGCACACACGCACGCACACACATTCACACACACATAAACACAGACATTCGGACACGCACTCACGCAAGCGCGCGCGCGCTCCCCCACACCTACAGTTAGGTTATTGTTAGTAGTTAATTGATTAACTTTGTTGTCTTGGAGGATGAGCGGGGTACCCAATAACACGGGACACCACCCAGTACCCACAGAGGCTCTTGCCACTTGTAATGAC
>DWME01007997.1:0-12107 GCA_018244795.1 Parelbella ahira ahira
GTTAAATAAATAATTATATCAGTTTTCGTTACCGTGAATGACAAGGACGCATGTTGCCATGTACAATTAAAATAAGACTGACCTGAACTGTCAGTTGGGAATACAGATAAACAATTAATTTCTACATTTACAAATGGATGGGACACAAAATATTAACAAAAATAAATAATAGTACGTTTCGAAAAGGCCAGGGTATCCGGTTAACAATATAATGATATTAAAATAGTCTACCCATTCATTAGGATTTAGAAGGCTCCTGTTGCAAATATGGCTCCCTAATCGGTGCCAGTCACTTCACTGACGCAACCATCTGATCTCAAACTAGGCAAAGCCTGTGATAACCGCCCATGTGAGCATACGTAATATATTCATAAATATGTACTTATATAGATAACGTTAGTCAGACACAGAACAAATATTCTTACTGGTTGGATTAATATTTATCTTAAATTTGAATCTTATTATCCGGGTCAGTAACCACGGATCCAAGAGACCAGTCGCATATAAAAATGTCTCATCCGTATTTCCCCAAAGTGGTAGGCAGAAGAGTACGGTACTTTCACTTTTTCACGACTTATGTTATTTCAATTTTTCAGTCTTTTGTTTTTATTTATCATTATCAGCATCATCATGATCATCATCCTATTTCAGTCCACTGGTGGACATAAGCCTCCCTCAATGAGCCATTGCGCCGTGTCCTCGGCTTACCGCATTCAAGGTCGTTTTTATTCAGTTTAAATTAAAACCGAATTAAAACGCAGAAACTCGAATTAAGAATCTAAATTAAAACTGTGAGGGTATTTCGAAGAAACATATGTTTTACGTATGAAGAAAGTGATAAATGTAGAAGAGATACGTCAGGTCTGAAAGGATATAGATACTTGGATGGTGCTCTCAGCCTACCTAGTAAGGGATCTGGCGTGGCAAAACACTAATATAATGCGAATTCCTTTATAAGTTTTTAATGACAACAAACATTAATGATATCAATCAAAAAGAAAATTAAAATTGCCCAAGTGATATCATCAATTGAGTCTCGTCGCATTTCTTTATCACATTGGACTGACGTGCTCAACACAAGTCATATGACAGTTTATCTGGTCTATTTCATTGATCTCACTCAAGAGTCGCCTTCACTGTCAAGTATTGTAATCTCGTGATCCTCTCTTTTGTTCATCACTTCATCTCTTTTGTTCTACGTTATTTACGTGATAATATTGTTTTACGGTGCTTTTAAAATTTGAATTGGCGTTGATAACTCGTATACCGACTTGTCCCAGTTGAGTCAGTTGTCTGAAGTTGGGTGAAGGCACTCAAAGCGTGTGTAATAAAAAGAAGAGATAATTGATGTTTATGATTGAGATGTACAAGATAAACGCTCTTGTTGATTATCAAAATGTCATCAACTCTGTATCGTTCCACTGTTGGAGTTGGACTCTGCTCGTCTCTGATAATAGCTAAAAGGCTATAGCTCGCCGAATTGATAATGTGCGGAAGGTCAGACTTCACACGCCATGAAGCCCATTCTATAGAACTACGATGTCCAAGTTTCTTTACCGTGTTTTTATATAGTAATGTGGCAAAGAATACTCAATGTTGTACGTACACAATTTTGTAAAGAAGTACGCGCCAGGACCCTAACTTAGGATCCCAGATTGAGAGGTTAAATTCTTAAAGCTTCAGCTATCACTGAAGTTGTAGCATTCAAAATCGTTAATATTCTCATTTTAGACCTACGAGTACATAAATTTCTCCAGACGTAGCATTGTACGCTAATTGTGTTATCATTAAAATAGTTAAATAGCTCTAGTCCCCGTTATATGGATCGTCTGTAATGTATGTCATAATAATCAAATACTTTTATAATGTTGATAATTGTTATCTGTGTGTTAATACGCGAAGCTTTTTGTATTCCTTTTTTAAAATATTGTGCGCACGGAGAAATGTCAGAGTTAGTGCAGAAACGAAAATCTATATAATTTTATTACATGCGTATGAAATATACATATAAGACAAGATAAAATATTAATTGCTTACTTTCATATCGTCAATGTATTATGATAGTCCGTAGTCAAATAATAACGAAGAGTAAAGATTAGTAGAAGTATGCTCTTTGCCGGCTGCGTCCTGCGATCTCCAACCTGCATGTCCAGCGTGTTCAGTACAGCCAAAAATCCGTCAGGGGATGCCTATGTCCAATATTTGAATAAAACAGGCTGACGATGATAATTATGATATATGTACTTGTGTAATAATACCTACATTTTTGTCAGTTCCATTTACTATTCCCGTAGGTGGTAAACATTTTAAGATACGAATGTTACTATCATTGTTATCTGACAATGAGACATCGTTATGAAAATGGCGTGACTAATAAAAACGTACATCGCTATGTACATTGTTATATGCAAATATTTGACCGCAAATGTGTATAGGGATACACCATTAAAAGACATGTTTTGATAATAATCCGATAACGCGTCGTTTAGCGGATAATATGCCCACGTGATCTTGAAACATAAATATATGCATGAATTTGACGATCTAACTATAGGATTAATGTGATAAAAACATTTGACCGAATCAGTAGCCTTTCAAAATTAAACCGTCAACAACAATAAGTGTTAGCTGTCAAAATCTGTTTCAAAAAACTTGTAAACTCTTGTTTAAAGACAACAATTATTTTGGCGGCAATTTTGACAGTTCAACTTTTTTTGTCTAATAATTTTACATCGTGCCAATTAGTCTTAATTTGATATTGAATAATAATTTACGGTAAATATAAATATGTATTCAGAAGAATATGGCAATAATACGGATTTAGATGAATATGGAAATAACATGGATTCTGATAAAGATTTCCACAGTAGTGCGAGAACTGTGATTCTTATAGTGACTATCGTTCCGTTTTCCGCTGCAGCATTATTGCTGTTGATATTAATTTGGCAATTCTACAAAACCAACAGGGATATGTGAGTATTGCTAAATTGTTATGTATTGTCAAAATCTACTATAACGATGGCCGTATTGCTGTAGTAATTGCACGACTGCTTATCAAGATACACTAGTCTCGATGCTCGGGTTACGTACCTAATGTATTACTAGCTTTTTCTAATTTAAAATTCCCGAGAATCTCGGATTCTGGATTTAACCCCGATAGAAAATATAACAAAAAGTAGTGGAACGTGTTAATGTACTACCCCTTTCGAATATTACAGGCGTGAGGTTTATTATGTTTAGTAATATCTTGTCCATTAAATTAATATCAACTTTTCTTTATTGCTGTGAATTATATTCGTTACAACTGTATCCTTACAATCTAAATTGATTGCAAAACTGGACAAGAAATTGTTCTTATTTTTTTCTAGACTTTTTTATATTTAACACACTTATTAACAAAGCTTAATGACCTTCTAAACGTAAAATCACGCCTGTAATCCCCGAAGGGGTAGGCAGAGGAGTGTAGTACACTCCCACGTTTCACCAGTTACGTTTAATGAACCTAATGCCATACACCGGGCACAATTCCAGATTCCGAGTCACTACTAATAATTCTAAATTAGAAAAATGCAATGTGGGAGTGTACTATACTCCTCTGCTTACTCCTTCAAGGATTACATGCGTGACGTTGCGTTTTTTTTTAACTCAAGGAAGCGCAGATCACGACAAAGCCATTAATGTATCTTAAAATAGACTTAAACAAATCCTTATTCATCAGTACGGTCTACAACCGACATTTTATAAAGCTTGTTAGAGCAACGAGACGTCTTCCACCAATATTACGTCAGTATTTTCATTTGAATATATTATTTTACGTCTTTATCAAAATCATAAATTATGCATATAATGGAACGGTGGCCGATACAACAAATATGTATGTCACTAAACGTGATTTTTAATATTCACCTACACATTTAATTTTACATTTAATTTTAAAGATACAAAATAATATCTTATCGCTAGTTCGTAGATAATTCTTGATTGTTTTGGTTTTAATTTCAATCGGATTGTACATATCTATCCGCTTGGCCAGTGTTGAATTGAATTTAAAAAATATATTTAGCTGTTTTTTTTTGGTTGTCGCGCCAATGGCTCCGGTGCCGTTGATACTAGTTTGTGTTTTATTTATTGGAGTTCTCATTTATTTAGTTGAAATCATTATCAAAGACCGTAAGTATGTTTTAAGTTTTGAAATATTTCGTTAAAATGTCATACTAATTATGATATTCGACTCCGGGACTTAAGTCGCAGTAAACGGTGTTTTTCACAGAATTAAACACAAGGTTGGTTTATAAATAATTTTACAATAAAGTCGATTTAAAATCGTAAAATGTGAACTAAAGAATATTTTAAAACAGCCAGATGTAAATCACGTCAGGTAAGTAACAATTATTTAGCTAAAGGAGGCATTTCGAAAGTGTAAGAAAAAGTATTTACAATGTGCCACAAATAAAAGTGACATGGTGACAGTCGAGGACACACACAATAGGCACTGTAGCACGTGCTTTTACTGCTTGCGAAGATCGTGATAACGTCATAGTCTCATTCAACGGACAACGTAACCTATTAAAATTCAAGTTCTTCGTTTGTGTTTTCCTACTCTAGCCATTATATTTCATATACTTAATTCACTTCGCTATAATTCAGCTTCCTTACTTCCAATTTTATTCCTACAATCAACTTGTCTATGTATTCTTATCCATTTCTATTTAGTTCTGTACATTTTTGGTCTGTAAACAATATTTTTTGAGTAATACTGTTTTTTAATTCAATATAGATAACTGATACACTTGATTTACAGAAAGTATTAATAGCCCAATCGTCGTTTTAATGTACGAATACAGCGCCATCTAGTAATAATAAAGACATCGCGCGTATTTTGTCCTAATAAGTTACGCTTTGCAATCATAGATGTCACTACGAGTAATATAATATTTTACTTAAATATTTAATTTTTAACAAAAATGATACAGCTATTTAAAAGTAATGTAAATTTGCAGTGAGGACTAAAATTATTTTTATTATCTGAATATTCTTAGTTTGTAGCAAAAATATGAAATTCAATATTAATGTACATACATACATAGACTGTGCAGTTTCATTTACTTTTTGTGGCCAAACGGGCAGTGATTTCCTTTTTTAAAACAAAAAATCCGGCCGGAGCTTAACCGTAGCTACAGTTATATCCTATAATTCGAAGAAACATGAATTAAGTACCAAATTTTTAAACGATAATCCATTTATATACTTACTAGTGAACATATTTTTTTAATACTCAAATAACCGTGTGTTATTCCAAAACCGTACGAATGATCACCGTGATTAATTACGTTATTCAATAATTTCAAACTTAGCGCAGCACATGTGTAGCTATGGAAACGAAAAGTAAATACACATCATTGGATCACAAAATACGATCTACGTCACGAAACAATCTGTTAACCCTTTTCCGATACCAAGCCTTGCCATGTAGATAAGATACTATTATCGATTAAACAAAGCATTTTTTTATTATTAGTACCTTAACTATCATCGGTGAAACGGTTAAACATGGCTGTAAACGTTTGGTTACTTTGCGTCGCGTATTAAAAAATCAAAACGTCAAAATTGAAACAAACTTTTAAAAATCGAACGGCTGTCAACGAGTACAGTTAGAAAAAAAAGTGTGATATACATATTATATTTCGTCGTACAAATGGATGTTCAAGTGAAACATATTTTTATTGCAGTGACATGTTCTGTCTTACTTTTCATGTGCATTTTTCTTCGTTACTGTCTTCTTTTATGTTGCAGTAAGTGATAACAAGGATGATTTTATAGATAATGCTTTAAATCTAGCCTGTTACTGATACACTGCAAAACTGCACTTTAATATACGATAAATTACGAAATAAAATTATTTCCAGCTATTCTTGTTACGTATTCCTTATAAAGAATCACGAATAATTTAAAATAAATTCAAATTATGTTTTTGAAATCTCATTCTTGAACACCTTTCGAACATATACATATATTACGAAAACATTTTATTTTCGGTCGCAATAGTACACGCAATATTTCGGCTGATAATTTTTTTGTAATGGAATCACAAAGAAACAAATTCGTACTAATAGGATTACCTATGGCTAACAGTCCTATCCCAAGAGTTCTGTTCGACATCGGTTGAGACTTTTATCTGCTCGTTTGCTACTTATAAAAAACTAATATTATGAAATGCCTAACAGGAATTTACTATGAACTTATGTTAAACAATGTTGGACAGAAAACTTTTTTGCTTCCATTACTTCTATGTACTAAAAAAATAATTTAATGAATAGTCACAAATCTAGTATACGTAAACAAAACCATAAAATTCGGTTAGATGTTGGCTTAGTATACAAGTATACAATAGTAGTTTTCATCCATTAATTTATTTTTGGGGGACTCTTCACTCAATTTCATCATCATCATCATCATCATCATCAACATCATCAGCCTACTCCCGTTCACTGCTGGACATAGGCCTCTTCAATGGCACGCCACTGAGCTCGATTTTCAACTCTTCGTATCCAACCACTGCCAGCCACTTTGCGTATACCGTCACTCCACCTAGCTGGAGGGCATCCTACGCTACGTTTGACAAGTCGCGGTCTCCACTCCAGAACACTATGGTTCAATGTCGGATCGTCTGTCAATGAATTTCATACAATATTAAGTCGCGGATTCTTTCTTAGGTACATATAATGGAAGTTAAAATTAAATTTATAAAAATGATTGCTTTCATAGATTTTATACATCCTGTGTAGAGTTGTAAAATGCTATATTTGAGGGTCTATCCACACAAACCTTTCCTATTATCCATACTTAATTTACATATAAATAGCATAATACATTAACATATATAAATAAGAACAATAAATATATATGTGTGTGCACACGTGATGAATGTAGGTAGTAATGTATTCAATGATGTAATTCTACGGAGTCAGATGTCAATTGAATAATTGGTTCCTGCGTTGTACAGACAACAAAAACATACATATAATAAAAGTGTAACATGTATCTGTAGACAGAATAACTTTCAAAAATTATAATTAAAGGGGCTTATTAACAAACCAGTCGGCGGACAAACTGCATATATACCTACATACAAATATATGTGTACATATATGTATAGGTATTTTTTTTAATAATAAGACTGCTAGTGACTAATTGAATAGAATTGTTAGACTACTTGGTTTTGCCACGTGTTTTGTTTTATTTAAAATATAAACAACAAGGTATAAATTAACAAAACCTTTGATAAATATTCTCTAATAAATGAATCTAATTTATATTCAA
Source organism: Parelbella ahira ahira (assembly GCA_018244795.1). Lineage (NCBI taxonomy): Eukaryota > Metazoa > Arthropoda > Insecta > Lepidoptera > Hesperiidae > Parelbella > Parelbella ahira. The sequence continues at coordinate 7,321 of DWME01007997.1, forward strand.
GCAAGATTAACTTATTTAGATGTGATCTATTCAAAAAACTAAATTGAACGAGTCATATTATTGATACATATTTATATACTTTTTTGTAAGCGATACAATTATTATCACAATCATATGAAATACGATACGGTTAGAAAAAATGCAAGCAAAAAAAAATACAAAGAAAAAATAATGGCATCGTTTTTCGCTGACGGTACCAAGAAACGTTGAACTTCATATTTAGATCTACACAATTTTCTATTGTATCGTTACATCTTGATATTTTAGATACAACGAAAAATCATAAAAACAGATGAACTTTAGTGGACTCGGCATCCAACAAACATCTGATTTAAATCTTAAAGTATTTATTTACATGTTGTGTGGAATACACCGTCCTAATCAGAGCTTCTTTGGATCAAAAGTATTTACTGCATATTCACTGTTGCTAAGCGTCAAAATAACTGCGTCGATGACCTTATAGTTCAGCCTTAGACTGGGTTCCGTTAAGTAAGTATATATGTAAAGAAAATACTAATATATATAATATGCGATTTCATTTTGAATTATACCTCACTTGGCGTCTATTATCTGTGAATGATGTTTAGTTTTAGCTTTGGTACGGTCTGTAACTCCTTTTTAGTCTCTGGTTATAAAAAAGCTTACATCATTACAAATAGTTCAATTTAGTACTTAAAAGTTAAAAATAAATCCCTCTACAACAGTATAAAACAGTATTGTTTATAAAGTCTGTCTGTACATTTTATAGAATGATTCTTCGAATATTGTATAATCATAGTATACCTTTCTTCTCGACGCTTTAATCGTCCCACTGTTGGAACAAGATTCTCAATAAGACATTAGACATACTTAAGAAAATGTTATTATTGATAGTACATGTACAGAGCCCTTAGCAATTTTGTACTTGATAGTACATGTTAGGGCTACTTACTAATAGTCGAAAATGCGTTTAATATAATACATAGTTCTGTAGGCCGAACACGTGTACAATATGTGATAAATTAGATAAATAAGCAGATGGACAGATATTTCTATCTATGTAGGTACTCTTTTAGACTAGTAGGTACCAACAATAAGACACGGTTGACTGATCTGTAGATCCAGTGATTAATGGACGACAGCTTAACATCGGTTCTGGGTTCGAGTGCCACTCATTACAAGTATGTAATTATACAATGAACGAATGCATTTCGTTCATGTCTGGATGTTATTCGTTTGAGTAAGCATTTACTCGATATAATCCATATAAGTACTAAGTACAAATTATATATATAAGTGTGTGTTTAAAAATGTACGTACATATATTATGAAGTGTAAGCTGTCTGGTTGTACAGGCTCTGTTTAATTTGGAATCAGGTAACCGTTTGTTTCCCAAAGACCAATACTTTCCGAAGCAATGTTTTCCAAAGCTTTAATATTATTATCAAACAGGCAGTCGGTGGCCTGTTATATACTTTCTTCTGCAATACTTTAAAAATCGTCTAACATTCACCGAAACCTCTTCCACTCCTAAACAGGGGAGATTTCACGTAGAATTTCTGTGCTGTAACAAAATATTTATGTAATATATTAAATATTATATGTAATTAGACGCTTCAGACTGTTGAATAAATTAAAATAATCTTTGATAAGCCATAGATATGATAAGATATCCGTGTATGTGAATAGAAAACCATTCTTGACAGTAAAACAATAGTGAATTATAGTCTGATAATCGCAACATTGGAGTCCAGTTAGGTTTTAAAATAGTATGTAGTGATGTCAAGAGACATTCTAATGTTAATATTGTTGACGACGCTTCCCGCCATCGGAATGGTGTTGGCAATATTAATTGTGGTGTTCATTGTGCTGTTTGTGCTCTGGATCAGTGAGTATTCCAAATATAGTTAGTTTACTTCCCCGTGCTAATAATGCGTTTACAAGGGTCTTGTAACATAATGTACACGCCTGTTTCTAGCTTATAAAATAGGCAAAGAAATGCAGGACATTCCCATGTTAGACCATTACGTTATAATGTGCCAGCATGGAATATGTGGTGAGTCTCTGGCCATGCATCGGGCACTTATCTAAGCTCTATGCTACTACTAGGTTCTCAAGCTAAAGAACCCAATAGTACTCGACCTGGGGATAAAACCTAGAACCTTTCGATCAGCACTCGCGCTAGCAACCCTCGAACAACGAGATAGTCCAAAGACGCCTTTACAGATATGGACCTTAAATACTATTTATTTAATTGCATAATATTATTATTCATTATATTATAACCAAGAGAATTATACAACAACAATTTCATTCGTCCGTATTTACCATAAATGACACTAGAGGGCGTTAAAACCAAAACGCTTCAATTTCTAAAAACCTGTTAAAATATTATTGCATTAGGTTCAAACAAGTTGTAGGATAGTTTTAAATACATAGTATGTTGTTTTGATATTTGATGCACTTATTTTATTTTTAGAATATATGATTTCAATATATTTCTTACATTCAGATTACAGTAATTGATATTTATATGTGCATGTTCCTAGTTCAGTTGTACATTTCATACATCATTACTAATCATATTGCCACTTCAAGGAAAAGTGTACGATCGAAAATCGCGGTGAGTTCCAGTTATCTTATATCCACTTATAGTTTAATTAAGATAACTTGTCAAGTTCAGTTTAATGACTTTACTTGGCGTATTAACAGTTAACACGCCTTAAGTAGGTGATAAAGTTTTGTTAATTAACATTAGGGACGTCGGAATTAATGAAACAGGTGGCGTTAGGATCACCATGCTACCGTTAAAGTTTAAATGCAATTATAAAATTGTTAGCATGAAATTGCGAAGAATGATTTGAGATTGAATGCATTTTACAGTTTATTGAAACGAAAATTAAGCCAACGGAATTTTGCAAACAGTTCAATCTTTTCTCAGTTTTACATTGACAAGTCGTAAAAAATGAATTATTATTATCCTTATTTCCCGTCAAACGAGATCCGAACTGTCAAAACGCCATTTTCTTTCAAATTGTCAACTTCAAGACGTTGTGTAGCGAGTGCAAAAAACTATTACCTTATTTTCTACCATCATCTTAAATAAAACAGTTAAACTTGTTTACGATTGCAATTATATTCTCATTTGATGTGCATATTAATTTTTAAACAACGTAACATCCCGCCTGTAATACCTGAAGGGGTAGACAGAGGAGTGTAGCACATTCCCATGTTTCACCACGTTACGTTTAAGTCCCATGACAGATGGTGAGCCTAATGTCATACACGGGCCACAAATCCAGACTTCGATTCACTAATAGAAATTCTAAACTAGATAATATCAATAGTACAGACCTGACCCGGAATTTGAACCCAGCACTTCCCAATCGGCAGTTGCGCTTGCAAGCACTCGACTAACGAGGCAGTCGGTAACATTATGATTTTAGTAATTTTTCAATCGTTGGAAATTTCTATTTAAAAGTCTTGAATTTTTTGTAGAGCAAAGTTTCATCGAAAGCCGTTTAAAGTTTAGCATTAGGCTCTATTATGATAATTGTTTTACGTTACATATAAAAATTGATAATTTTTGTTTCTATATTATTCTTTTAATTCAAGTTTGCAACCAGTCTGTACATATGATATTTAGAAAAGACAATCTAAAAACAAAACGAGAAGTCATATCCTTATAATAATATCATCTGCGTCGTCAGTAATAAGTAGCAAGTGGATAATCGCAGCTGTCTCACGCGCCGCCCGACCGAATACACAGTCCCACATCGATCTTACGTTCACTCGTTCGTCAGTTCATTCATTTACGAATTACAAACACGCCATCTGAACGATAAAACGTTCTGTTTCTTTCAATGAAATATGAAACAATCGAATGGCTTTAAATGAAACATCGATAATGTGGATAAGATTACGATAGACACGGCATTTGATAGTCAGTTTTTATTTTATTTTATTCATAAATGTGTACAGACATAATGGATTTAATATCGACTGTTATGATTGGAGTGTTCGTATTTATGTGTTTATATTTATTCTGGATGTGGTTTTGCTTCGGTTCGTGTTTGAAGAGACGTAAGTTATTCTATTCTGTTTATAAATAATGTAAGGATATGTTGGCGGTTGATATTTTTATAAAGTGTATTGTTTTTTGTTTCAAAATAAGAACTTCTATGCCATTGCTTATGGTTATTGTGAATTTACGTCCCTTTCACGTGTTCAGTACTGTCTTCTAGTAATCAGTAAAACTTTGTATTAATATTTTCTCTTTAAAACTAAGGAACACCGTACAGAGGAGTGATGAATTGCAATATAATGCCTAGGTACAGTATCCGTTAGTTCCAAATTTTCATACAAATGCAACCTAGCCATTCATAAGAGTAATATGTATTTACTTTGTCAACATGCGTAATATTTATGAATTGTTAAATATTTATTTCACTAAAAATAAATACCCAATAACGCAGAGATACAATCATAACAAAAGAATCGATTTTACGTACATCGTGTACTTCCCCTGAGGAAAGTTTACTCAATGATAATGATTTATATACACATAAATGAGAATACAAGATTCAAAATCTTTCCTAGCCGATACGCTAATGGGTTAATACCTTAGCTTTTGTTGTACAGTTTTCTCAAGAGATGGTGTTAGTGTGACAACATAAAATTTAAAATTAATGATCAATGCGCTTTATGTTTAGTTTCAACAATCATAGTACGAGATCCCGCTGCAGGATTGGTGCGCTCATCGACTTTTTGTTTAAAACCAAATTTTTATGTTTATTTATAGTTAAGAG
>DWME01007998.1:0-12104 GCA_018244795.1 Parelbella ahira ahira
TACATATAACAGAACATAAAAGTACATAAACTGATCACCCATTAACATTATTTAAATATAGTCAATAAAATTCTTGGAGTGTATTATATATAAAAAAAATAATATTAAGTACACAAATATATTACACAAGTTGGTACTTAATAAATGTAGGTAAAACAAAGGCTGCCTTGTGGAGGTCACTGTTGTAGAATCTTAAGTTCATGGCCTTCTCTTCATCTGCAGAAAATGTTATTGTTGGTTGATTAAACTTTACATCACTGTCTAAGGAACCTATTACAAATCCGATGGTGCCTGATGGGTAAGTTGGAACTGATGTGTATGCATAGGCAGCAGTTGGAAATTGATTTTTACAATACTTCAATGTACTGGTTACAAGTTCTATATCATTCCAGAATGTTCCTGCTTGAGAGCACACAATACCATTTGGCCTTAATGCACTCTTCATTAGAGCAAAGTAGTTTTCTTGAAATAGACTCACAGCAGGCCCCACAGGGTCGCTGCTATCAGTTATAATCACATCAAATTCCTGGCTGTGGTTTTTCATAAATTCGAAACCATCACAAATATGTAGAGTCAACTTCTCGCTATTGAAACCTACAGCCATAAATGGTAAATATTTTTTTGAGATTTCAATCACTTTTGCATCAATTTCCACCTAAAAGCAAAAATATTTATTATTGGTTAAGTTTTAGCTCATTCAAGTCAAACTCCAGGTGAGATAGTGTGTTGAGGGTAGAGAGCTACAATGTAATGTTGTATATTGTGACTGGAACACACCACAATTTGGACAATCAAATCATGAATTACAGATCTGTAAAAGCAAAATGAACATAGCTTTTTGCACAGCCAGCAGCGCCATGCAGCACTCAATACTTTATTATAGTATTGTGCATTTTGTGAAAACTGAATGATGATATTTATGCAAAATCAAATATAACATTATTTTAATAAACTCGTGTCTGAAAACATTAGTACTTGTAGTGTATTAGTATGAAATATTCAAGTCTTAAAAGAACCAATACATTATTAGGTGGCTTTGATGTTCAGAATGCCTTATCTAATGCATTAAAGTGCATGCTATGGGCAATGTACAGTATAGCTCTGTTCTTACTACGGCAGAGTCCAAGTGACCCATCAGTTCTATTTAAATACCATATTGAGTTGTATCACCATTAAATAATGTGCAAATTTGTATATTATAAATTGTGTTAAGACCAGGATCAACATTGCCGAAAATGTATAACTGCATTCTCTGTATATAAATTTGCATGTTAGTTGGTGATGGAACACAATATGCTATTATACTATATGTCACTAAATATGCTTAAATACATAATATTATATATATTAAAGTACATATATGTTGCAATGCATTGCTTTGACTGTGCCCCAGTGAGAATTGTGCCTATATCTGCAGGTTTGCATTCACCTTTTACCAGTTTTATCATATCAAAAAAGTAACAACACATAGCAATCTCCAAAATATTCCATTACCTTCATATTTATAGATGATTGTTTATATTTTAACAATAGAAGACATCCAACAAGTTTCAACTCCAATAATGATAAACTTTATTTGACCTTTATTTGAATAATGACAATTATCTCTTATCTCTGGCTTCTTCAAATAGTGTATTTGTATGTAGATCCATTAGCAAACACATATATTTTTCAAGAATGAAATAGTTCTAGTATAATTTCACCAGCTTTATATTTTTTATTATGATAATGATGATATTCTTTATGAAACCTGCTCTATTACACTTAATTACATATAATGGATATGAATTTGGGAAATATTATGAAATGTTTATCTATCAAAGCTAAGTGTGTTTCATATTTCTATGAAATAGCATTATGTTTCATGAAAAAGCATTGAGCTCTACCAATGAGGATTCATCAGGGTAACACATTAAGACTAGGTGAAACTATTATGTTGATAGGAATAACACACACATATTACATGATAATGATTATAGGTCACTTTATATTTTAAATAGGATCCTTTTATTTTAACTTTTAGATGTTTATGGATTTCAGTGACCATATGGGTGACCTGACCAATGGGTTGGTCACTTACCTATTAATTTACTAAAACTGGAATCATGTGGTGAGAGTTGCAGGCCTATTCCTTATTCAGCGGAATAGTGACGTGTTGAATAACTGGCCCACAGATTGGTTTTTGAGTTAAGTTCCCTAAAATGTAGACTTCTAAATTACAAGTTCCAATGTTCTGAAGCTTTTTTTTGTACTATATTTTCAACCACAATTTTTTGGCATAAGTAATACTAGCAAAGGTGTATACTTGTCTACTATGTTATGTGATACAATTACCTGAACAATTTTTTTTACTTTAGGATGTTTTGCCACTTCTCTAGCAACACCCCCATCGCCACCACCAACTATAAGCACATTCTCTGGATTTTTGTGACAGCAAAGAGGTAGAAATGATATCATTTCCTGTAAAAATTTATTTTTGTAAGTTAAAATTGTTTTTTATTAAAAACCAGTGAATAATCAATCATTATACTTTTTTTTATTGAGTTCATATAAACAATGGTAGTGTTTACACTATCCAACAATTTATTCTTATGTGTAAGAAATTATGAGGCAATTATTTATGAAACAATTGGTTACCTGATATGAAAATTCATCTTTTTGAGTGCACTGAATAATGCCATCCAACACAAGAACTCTGCCAAAGCTAACAGTATCAAAAACCTGTATATCTTGGTATTGAGACTTCTCCTGATGGAGTACTTCCTTGATTTGGAATGAAAACGTGCCACCTTGCCACATATCGCATGATTCAGTGAACCACCCTTTTTTGAGTGTATCCATTGCTTTAAAAAATTGTAAGTGAATAATTTAATAATAAGTCCCTAATGAACAAAACCGTGCACAGTAACAAGTTTATGTTACACTTAATAGTCATTCATAATAACTTTTATTAAAACACCTAAAAAGTTTACAGCCAATAAAACAAGTTTAACATTAAAAGGTGAAGACGCTCATGAGTTTATGCAATTATAATTTTTATGAGTGATTCAAGGTTTATTTCGTAACGTTAATTTTATGATTTCATCATCTTACCAATAAAGTCAAACTTCACGTGCACTACAAAAGAGTTCCAAACTTCTGATTAAACTTTGTTTGAAATAAGCGTCCACTATGCGCACTGGCCGTGCGATGAATGAATAAGCGAGTAAAGAATTGCACAATGTTATAAATAAAAGTTTATAAGAGCTGTCAGTTTATTTAAATAATACAATGAACAAAGTAAAACATTGAGAACCGATAACTACTACTATTCAGATCTATATACAATGTTGATATATACATTTTACAATCAGTTGGAAAGTCTGTCAAGACTGGTCCTACTTGGATTGACGTATTTCTTATGCTTGCGTATTTCTTATTGTTAAAAACGTACGAAGATTACTGTTTTTGATTGTTGTAGAAATTAACGCAATACATATTTAAATTTATATCAATGTACTTTTAAAAATTATTAACTTAAGATATTAAAGATAATTTTTCTATTTCTTTATTTAATAAAACAAACATATATATACCTAGAACATTTTTAGAGAACTTGTAATTGTTTTTTTCAATTAGAGAATAATGAACTTGTTATTTACCCGAAAATAATAAGAACAAAAATATGAAAAATGTTTTGTTCTTAGTGCATATCTACAGTAAGCACAAAAGTCACTGTGCAATTTTTTGTACTCTAATAAGTATACGTTTTTCTTCATTTACTTTAGAATGAGAGCGCTAACTCAAAGCAGATTTGACAAGAAATGTGATGAAGATGACATTTTATCCACTTTTTACTCGCAATTGCGATAAGTCTCGGGCGTAATGTACCAAGCAACTCAAATGTGAATTAACCCAAATACGGGTTATGAAGCAATCCGTCTGTCGGATATTTTTAAACCAATAGGGCCTCCGTCCAAATATTACTATTGTCACCTAATGACAGAAATCGGTACCGTTTGTTTATTGTGTTCTCCTGAGCACCAAAACACTGATGGAAACTTTTAACTAGCGGTCACTCATCATCATCTTGATCAATGGAAAGAATTAAACTAAGTGAAATTATAAATCTTACAGATTGCTGGAAATTTGCACAAGCCCGAATACGCATTAAAATTTCATTAACGTAATAATTCATATTAATAATAATAATACAAAACTTCTATATGCTACCTGCAGTTCTTTAATTAGGAGCACTTATTTCAAATAGGTATAATAGGACAATTAATTAATTATCATTAACTAATTTCAATCTGGTTGGTCTTCAAAGAAATTTTAATTTTGTCGTAGTTTTTGCAGCTAATTTCATATAACCGTCGTTTTATAACCGTAGTTTTTCTCTTATTGTTGAAAGTTCTATTAATAGAAATAATTACAAAGGCATAAAGAATATACCATAAAGATAAGTTATTAGATAGAAATTATTAATACGCATAGAAAGTTATATCAGTTCTTCATATTTATATTATGATTCTATCTGTTTGTTACATTATTATATTTCTTAATTAATCAGACTCTTAGAACACTATTAGAAAATATAGCAATAATTGGCTGTATGACTATAATGCCTTTGTCATGTTTCAAATAGTTAGTATGAAAAAGTTATTTGTTTACATTTCATTTAATATTTGGTGTCTATTTGTTTACAGTTTTGTTGAGTTTTAAACGCTCTTAGTACTGAAGTAAATTATTTTATTGTTGCAAAATTATAAACATTAGTGAATCACCCATTTATGTGTATAATATATCACAATATCTAATATGGATGGTGCCGCGATAACCGCTGAAGAGTTCGTAAGCGCAGCGCGGGAATTTTTAAAAAAGTCAGAAGAGGTTAACGACAATTGGCGGTTTATTGAAGATACGGCTATACACAAGTGTTATTTAAAAAATGACACATACGTAGAGCATAAAGCTGATCAAAATTCTATTTTATATAAGGCAGAGTACATAATATTCTACAATTTAAGCTATGGTGTGCCATCGTTTAGTTTCAATGTATGGAATTCATCGGGAACATTACTGACATTACAAGAAATTAGGCAGATGTCTCTAGTTCAGTAAGTAGTTTAATACGTTCACAATATACTAATTATGTACGTTTTTCATTCTGTGAAAAACCACCATCTTCAGCTATAATAGGGTTGATTATGAATATGTCTGTTTATATCGCTTAATATACTATATGTACTAGAGGAAAAAATATAAGAGTGTAATAAATACGAAATATTACGTCCGTAATCCTCGAAGAGGTAGGCAGAGGAGTGTATTATACGCCCACTATTCTCCAGTTGCGTTTTACGTCCCATTATATAATAGGTGGTAAGCCTTTATACTAGTATAGTAATAAGGTTTAATAAAATATTAATAAAAGCAACGTTTTATTTACGATATGAATAACTTATTTAAGATAAGGTGACGCTCGAATTTAACTTATTTTAGAACATATATTCACGTACTATCTTATACCTGAAGTCCATTAATCAGAACTAAATAGCTAGTATCCTTAATAACAACACGAACACTATGACACCAACCAACAGTACTATTCCTACAGTCTTAGGGTCGATCTCCAATACTATGAGCGGTAACGGCAAACTTTTACTGCCAGTTGTTCGTTTAACACTGTTTAAAAAAATAATTAGAAAGTATTTTATTAATTATTTATTAGTCGTATTGACATTTTTGAATTTGGAATCATTATAGATTTATTCTAATGTACACATAGCATAGCGTATACCTTGTGTCTCTACTTTGTCAATAGCTCATCTTAGGCAAAATTAACTACTTCCACTTCTGTGTTCTTGGCAAGTTAGACTCTTCGCTTATTAGAGAAGAATATTAACTTCGAAAATGGAACAGAAGTAATCGTGATTTTATTGGCGTTTTTTCTTTACTTTTGGTACGAACCAATTTTGATATTGAAACATTGTAAAATTACAATTAAATACTTATTATAGTCTTAAAACTCAGTGTATTAAAATCTTAAACTAAGTAGATATTTCATAGTTTACGTAGCATGCGTACATATATATCTATAATATTAATGATCATTGTTTCATTCAATGATTAAACATCCAGTCTTCGTCGCAACGTCACTGCGCACCGAGCACCTGAAAAAAGACATCGAATAGTTCCGAAACTAGCCCGGCTATCGTACGGAAACATATAAATTATTTCATTGCCACGTTATGTGAGGAGGTTTTAACCGCTGCCAGTAAAGCATAAAGCATGTGAATAATTGGCTAATTTCTTGTTTTAAATGTGAAATGAGCGCACAAACGACGTGTAAGAATTAGAAGTAAAAGAGGTACTGATAAATATGTACATCTGCAATTGACCTGTAGCAAGACTAGGACTAGGACCAGATTAGTAGTATCAGGACTTTTGGTGTCAATATCGGTTAGTACTATTTATTATTACTAAGACACCTGTTAGACGTCACATTTTTAATCAACCTTTTCTAAGCAGGCGTGGTCCGTCTTAAGACGGGTCGCATCCCATTAAACGGAATCGTAGTCAATCGTTGGAATTCCATATGTTACATAAAAATCTATTTTACGATGTTATTTCAGCATAGATGAAGCGCAGTTCTATTCAGTGATAACCCAGCAGGAGCACCCAGTTCTGCATCGCCCGTACTTCATCGTGCATCCCTGTCAAACGGAAACCTTGCTCGCTGCCTTCAGAGAAGGTTCAAAAAACATTATAGTGACATTCCTAAGCCTCATTACACCTTTACTGAACATCAATCTATCTATGGCGTATGGAATGTGATTGTATTATTAACTTTTTATGTTATGTTTTGATCATCTCATAAAAAACTAATCTAATTGTAAGTTGATTCTACCGAATACATCTCTACATTATAGCGTTAAATTGGTCACAAATATAAAATTTATTTTCATGCGTGTCATTTCTGTTCTTAACAAATAAATCTGTTTTCTCATACGCATAGTGTCTTTGTAAGTACGACGCTGAACGCTCATGTATCGCTGTGTAGAAATTTGTCTATTATGTTAAATATTCAAGTAAGATGTAAGTAAGATTTAAATTAATTTTATCGCGAATTTATTGTTACACGCAACACCACGCGTGTATCTTCCCGAAGGGGTAAGTAGAGGAGTATAGCGTATTCCCACGTTTCACCAGTTATGTACGTCTGCATCTCACTATAAAATAGGTGGTGAGTCTGTTACCATACAGCAGGCACAAGGGGTTTAATTATTATTATTAGTAGGCGACCCGAGGATCGAACCCAGAACCTCTCGTTCAAACATGACAATGGTTGCACCACTCAAACAAAGAGGCAGCCGTACACCAGATAATTTACTGTAATGACAGATAAGAGTTATGTTGGGATTAAATGAAGCTATTAGGCTTTAACCAACTAAATTGGGCATGTAACGTTGTAAAGTGTCAGAATAATGTTCATAGATACCAAATACAAACAAGTATTCTGAAAACCCTTATCATCTTTATTTCATCGTCATCAGCGTTTAGTAGACATCAAAATAATACAAGTAATGCGTTGCGGAATTGTAAGGAAGTAAGTTTTTAAGGAAACTTTGCGGCTTTATGTAACCCTATGCCATATCCTTGCATACATCAGTGCTCACTTGGAAGTTTAATCTATATTGATCCCATAATGTCCAAAGCAGACTGCGCAAAATTTCTATGGCAGATTTTTTACCAGTTTGATTTCTGATTTTTTATAAGTTATAATATTATAAAATATGACTGAATGAAAATAAAACTGTTATTTATATTATTATGTGTATTTATTTGTACTTCAAGTACCTACAAATTAAAAGATTTTTCTCGATTAAAACCTCGATACCTACGATACCACTATCACACTGGACTGAAGAAAAAGTCACGAGCGAGAACATTCTAGAAGCTTTGCTATCTGTTAGAAGTAAACAAGAACGTCTCGTGTTCTGATGCTACGAACATATGTATACCTACTTATTGCTTAACAGGCTGTCCCTTTAAAATGACATTAATTAAAGCATATGAAGCAATTATTACCTACCAATTCTGTTCATCTTGTATGTATGATACCTACACATTTTGCTTTGTGTGTATCGACATCATTCATATCGGTGAGGGAGTGATAAATGACTTCCTATCGTGCTGGGATTTCCCCATTTTCGGAATTTGACGACTGTACAATTGATTAAACGATGTACCTACTTAATTTACGTCTATTTTATATGCTAATTTTGGACCTGTACGAGGTGTTTCTTCCTGAGCTCCGACAAATAATAATTGGGTCGCGGCGAACTGAGGGACAGGAGGACTATGCATCTCCATCACACACATCTCTAGGCTAAAGGGATTATCCTCAATAATTTGGAATAATAATACAATTAATAGTCAGAATGATTTGCAGGTTTACAGACTGCAGTGATAACACGAGTGAGCTAGCTCAATTAGGTGATGAATAAAATAAGCGTTAAATGTGGTGTAATTTTAGGCTTCCTATTGCGTAATGCTCGGCTTTTAATCCCCGTCATGTACGAACACCGTTAAATGACTTTCCACCAATCATACTTAATTGCGAATTTCTATTGACACTGAAGGGGTTGACTTTGAGTCGGAGATAAAAATGTCATGTCATTTTCAAGTGTACTAGATACGAAAAAGGTTGGTTTTCAGCGAAATGATAAGGGGAATGATGGAACGGAAGGTCTAGGCCCGCGCGATTAGTGGACTCGCGTCGTGTCGTTTTATTGATATCGTATTGAATGCTGATAAGATAGCTTTCGCTGTCTGCAGTCCATTGTGGTGTTTACAGTCAAGTTTGTGTTACGTTTTTTTGTATGAAAATGTGTAAGCCGTGAACTTAATTCGCGTAAAATGAGGAGTTGCAGTGATTTTGTACACAATTGTTGTTTGAGACTCGGTGATTGCCTGAGGTCATTGCTCTGTTTACTATGTTGGTGCTGCAATGTAAGTTACAATGGTTTTTTAATAATAATTAAGTAACAACACCCTCATAATCCTACAACAAAATACTCATATTAAAGGCGCCCTGAATACCAACAGACAGAAAAAAGTATAGTGCTTAAAATAAAACACTAAATTCTCCATCCAGATTATATGTAGTTACTTTTATATAAATGTATGTTCTAACTTCATCATTTCACACTAAGTGAGTCTAATTTCTAACTAAATCTACATTTATGTACGTACATGTACTGATTATATACGATAATAGTATGCGTTGCTGTATCGCCACGGATATTAAACAATAGTTTTATAATATGTGACGTCATTTGGGTTTATTGATGATAGGTATTAACATAAAAAATTCCAATTAAAAAAAATCCACAATCGTTTAACAGGCGTAAAATAACGTTTAAATTTCGATAGGAACATCGCAAATTCCGCCTTCGCTTCTTTGACATCGCACATGATTCGGAATGGCTATTGCCATTTATTATTCATACAGTAATGGTTTCCACAAAGCGTTTCAAAGAAACTTCGGGGCGGCGAGTGAAAAATTTATTGATTTCGATAACGTTAAGCTGTAGTTGCATTTTAGATACTATGAATGACGTAAAGAAAAAGGGGGTTGTGTTTTCGTAACTGTGTAATTTAATTTTTTAAGAAAATATAACTTCTTACCGGTTATTTTTAAAAGTTTTAATTAATCTTATTTCGTTAGAGACATCACCGCTGTTAGAAAACGTTTTTGTGTGTTTGTGTGTTAAAAAGTGCGGTATCGAACATAAAACATGCAGACGAAATATCAGACAAGTTTAATCATGTAAGTTGCTATAGTTGTGGTTTGATGTCACAATAATTTATTCAACAGCTGGCATATAAGTCTTGTCAACAAAAAAACTTTAAAACATTCTCTATGCAAAGATCGTAAAACGTTTATCTCACTTTTGTTGCTACCGTAACTATTATTAAGCGTCGTCACATAACTTAGTTGCGTCTGATATACTTAAATCTATGGAAAATAGGACCAGTTGTCCATGCATAATAGGTATACCTAGGTACCTCCACTAATTCTTACTGAAACAACATGGCGTACACTTTACCCTTGGCTGTTTAGAATGTTCGCTTTAAACTGAAAATGGCTGAAACTTGTCAATATTCGATAATAAAATAAACTTGAAATGAATAAAACGATCTATTATTGTCCGTGACAACAGACATAATGTACGCCTTGTGTATTATTAAGCAATTAAAACCTGGCCATTTCGTATACATATTCACGATAATAACATACGGCGATAACATGTGTCGCAGTATAATTGACGAATGTATATTTTATTGCATTCTTGAAACTGGGTATTTCTTGACTGTTTATTATTAACATTGCTTCTATTTGGTCGAAGCCATAGGCTACCAGAGGTTTGACCATAATATTCAGAATTTATTTTATACTTGTAAAAATAAAGATTTTTGTTATGATGATATGCCATGAATAAATCTTTTTTGATGAAGTGAGTAAATCTTTTTCAGCAGTTCAGATTTTAAAATTTAGAAAATATTATCTAATAAATTGTTAATTATAACAGTAAAATGTTTGAAATTTTATTATTTTAATACTCCAAAAAAAAACAGGAATTGAATTTAAGCACCTACATAAAAGCATACCAAGTTACACCGTGTTCGCCTTTGTAAGTGACTTTAGTTAATTTCATACCATAGGCATTGGATAATTGTCTAATAGATACTAATAGGTATATTTCGCATTTACTTACAAACATAATATTTATAGATTATACACTAAAAATGGGTGCCTCTTGCCTATTTTCAACTGTATGTAATCTACGTAAAGATTCAATCCGCACCAATGACTTGCAACGACTCGCCATCGACCAATTCGCAATGTTCGCAAAAGTTGACCAAGTCGCAAGAGTTGAAATTGACGACCGATTAAACGTCTGCCTTTGATTACATTTGTGTGCCAGACAATGTTTGTATCTGATAATATTGAGGTTGGCTGAGTAGGATAATGTGTATTATGTATAACTCATATTATATTATAGTGTTATTGTATACATTATTGTAGTTAATAATAATCGACCCATTTGTCATTCCACTGTAGGAATATGGGTCTCCTCCCGTATTGAGAGGGTTAAGACCATAGTCGGCCACGCTAGCCAAGTGCGGGTTGGCAGACTTCACACACCTTTGAATTTTTTTTTTGTAAATTCTAAACTGTACAACTTTTAACACGATGTTTTCTTTCACCGTTAGCAAGTGATATTTAAACTTAAAACGCACTTTTGTAAAGAGGTGCGCGCCATGGATTTGAACCGAGCACCCCGGAATGAGAGGCTGAATTCTTAACCACTAGGCTCTCACTGCTTCAAGTTACGTATGTTTTCTTTTTCTCCATACATACATATATTTATTTATAGATATGTGCGTATAGCGTGTATCCCGTTACACGTGCGGGCAACGTGTTAATCAGAGCATTTACTTTCTTGCCACTAACAAGTTAGAACTTCGACTACATGTTGCCTTGGTCGTTAAACATTTGTGTGTGTACACAATGGGCATATCTTAGCAAAGGTTAATTTTATTACGATCGAATGACACTACGTAGTTATATATTCCTGACGATATATCACTTTTATTGAGAATCGGAGAATGGGGAGCGGGTGAATCCAAAAATCGTGGAGTTTTAATTTTGATGTTTGAAGAAAGTCTATAAGTACAGCTTAATAAATTCTTACGAAATTAACTAGATAACGGTAAGGTAAGGTAATGAAATGGTGAAATGTAGTCAAGGTTTGCTTTGGTTTGGACCAACCACTCGTTGGTCGAGTGGTCCTTGGTTCAAAGCCCGGGTCGGGTGCTATTGGATTTTTCTAATTTAGACTTTCCAGTAGTGACTCGGAGTCTGGTATTGTGCCCGGTGTATGACAATAGGCTCACCACCTATTCCATGGGACTTAAACGTAATTGGTGAAACGTGGGAATGTACTACACTCCTCTGCCTACTCTTTCGGGGATTATAGGCGTGATGTTAGGTTTAGTCAAGGTTTATAATTTCCTTTTTCAGTTCAGACCAAAGTCCAGTACCAAAAGTCCAG
>DWME01007999.1:0-12103 GCA_018244795.1 Parelbella ahira ahira
CCATGTGAGGCGCGCGCTCATATTTCAGTAGGTAGCGCGCCGCTACAGTCTTAATTTTTGGGAGGTGAATCTTACATTTTGTTCAACAAATATTCTATTGCGAAGAAGTGAAGAACGCATTTAAAGCGTCCGCCGATTTCCAACAATAGACTTACAATTCAGAAAATATACAGAAAAAGTAACCGTAACATTTTTGACCTTGCGTTTAAAAATTCTTACAGTTTTAGTGTATAACAGGTAGTGTTAAATTCCGTGCCTTTAATTCTTTATAAAAACATTCTTTCTCAAAAACAATAAAAAAGCGAAAAAGCCTTGAAAGTTTCATGGGCTGGGCTTCTTTTGGTTAAATATTTCAATTCTACTTTGAAATAAGACGTTCATACAAAAAAATGAACGGTTGTTTATGAAGATAAGGCATTCAGGAAAAAAACAACACAGTTGAAAATCGCTGGAAAACGTTGCAGGCCAATCAAACGAAAGATAATTCGATATCTTCTCCGGCTACTTCTATTATTGTCGACGTAAATTACGCCAATGTATTTTTTTATTCTACCAATAATCAAATACCTCAAAAATATCGAGAAACTGAGTTGCGATTGATTTATTATATCGCCATCAGCCTATTTCAGTTCACAGCCATCCATAGGCATTTAGTAATAAGCGCCATCAATTTGAAATCATTATAAAAACAAATAAAATAACTATACGGCCACCACCGATTCCATATAACGTGAAACGTGACAGTCACTCCTCTGCCTGCTTCAGTAATTACAAGGTTAACATTAATTCTTTGTTTAAAAAAAGAAGTTCAAAATAAGGTGTACGATCACAGGACTCTATCTTAGCTGATTCATCATCATCGCCATCATCATCGTCAGCCTCTTGATGTCCACTTAACTGATTTCAGTGATATATTTCAGGTTTCAGAAGCTTTGGCTATCACGAACAACACTGTATACTCGCATATGTAGGTAGCATAAAGCAACGAACAAAAGAACCAATGGCGCTATACATCCTAATTTCCAGATTGTGTTCATTATTCATGTAGCCCTGTTATACAAAATCACATACGCGCGTCAATTTTAAGGACTCTACGCTGTTATGTTGTTGCTTGTTAGAATTTTTTTTTTGTATTCGCCGTTTCGGTTTTAATATGATGAAAAAAATCTCTCGAAAGCAAAAGTTTGACAATTATTACGACAGCAATCAAAATTATGTAAGTATTGAACGAATATAAGGTTATATTTACCTTTGTTATCGGAAAATATATAATCAGTAATAAAAATATTAAAGTTAATATTCTACAAACCACTGATGCTTTAAATATGACGAATTCTGGGCGATTGGTATTTACAATGACGCCATACTAGGGGGAGATCAAACAAAATCGATCAACGGATGTCAAAAAAAAACTACAGCGCCTGAGTTCATTCTTGAGGTCACGTTCACTTGACAAAATGAAATAACGTAGTTACACATTTAATATAGGTATACATACCTATACTCAAATATAGCATAAAACGTAAATTCTCTGCATTTAATTTTTCCATATTCGAACCCAATCCTGCACATATCGTATGCCATTATTTGGATTCGTGTGTAGGAATTCTGAACATCCGTTACATTTACGTAGTGGACTATCTGACAAGTCAATCAAAGCTCAGCAGTGTTTATGTTTGTGTATGATAATAGCCTTACTTACGTGTACATATGTAACCAGACACACCGAGACATAAGTCGATCCAATCTAGCCTACTGGAATAAGCTTAAATATAAGTAAGTACATCATTATGCTTTATATGACTATAAATATAACCGTAAAATGGCACGATGAATGATATTGTATTTCTACTTATATTCGATAAAACACAAATGGAAATTTCATAATAATAATTATGTAAAGAGTCAAATACTGTCACATTTCACGGAATATTTTCAAATGAAGTGCGAATCAGGGCTAGAGGATGGCGGTCGAAACGAGGTTATTGGTTCTCCGAATCACTTTGAAACGTTTCCTTGGTAAATAAACCAGTCATTTAGCTTATGATGGCTGTTTTATCTATACAGATATTAAACAAACAGCCTTTGACTCGTCTATTTGGCTTTGAGTGATACATTTCTTCATTAACTTCTTAGCGATGTATTTTTATAAGAGGTAAGGAAAACTTCCAATGATTTCATTCATCCGTCTTACTCTTCAGCATCAAAAACTCTCCTACACCGCAAACTGAAATTTGTTTTACTTGCCCATGAATAAATATCAATACTTTATTTTTCACCTACCATTACTTTATTTTTCACCTACTGCATCATTACTTTATTTTTCACCTACTGCATCATTTGTTACGAAAATTCAACTTCACGAGACTACTCGCATGTTGTATTTAACACATTCTCTTCTGGTTTGTAATCTTAGTGTACTTATATTTTTTCTGGTTTTGAACAAATAAGACCACATTTGTGGTAAACCGAAAACAGTCTAGACTGACAGTGTGATCACACCGCAACTTATTGCAACGTCAATTGTATATGTTACATTAGGGTATCAATGTCACTAGAACGGATTAGCCCCGAATCAAACGCTCGGATCTATTGATACCGAAAATTTATACACATATTTGAAACCCTAGTCAGATTACAATAAGGTCGCCTTTTGCGAAACTTTCAATATTTGTGTTTGTTGCGTGAAATTGGAAAGATCAAAGTGGTATTTGGGATTTGGAAGCGAATTTATTTTAACAAAACATTAAATCGTTACACTTTATAATAATATATGTTAGCGTAGTCGCTAACTTCGACAGCACTGATCGCATTATTGCCTTTAAAACTATTAGTATTGTAACACATTCACCCGACGCTTTAAAAATAGATCATCAGCGGTTAGAATGCATTTCCAACCGATTGGACATAGGAGTTCAGTTATATTTGATCTGCATTGAACACTGAAGCATCAGGTGGCTCGCACATTTATTTGCTACAATAAAGTGCCAATAACGAATAATCTAAATTACTACCAACAAAGTTATAAAATTTTTATTGAAAGTGCTTTTTCGTCGAATGAACGAAATAGTCCGATAGCCCAACTATGAGCGAATTAAAGATGTTCCACAATTTATTAGAACAAATATGAGTGATGGTGTTTTTGCTAAACATTAATAATATGGACAAATAATTAAATTGTCAAATAGGCAACACTGGGAACAGAAATATTTTGCTTCCTTAGTGATCCGAAACTTAACGTAAGTACATTTTCGAAGGGCGCATTAAATGTGAATGGTTCGGAATCACAGCTAATACCTGTTATGCTTTGTCAACAACTATCATAGGCGTCAAGATACAGGCAAATTTTTTTATATCTAGCCTAGCAAGTAGGCAGTGAATAGCATGAATAGATTTAATACCCATGGGATAATGAGCTAAGCCACAGGTGATATCTAGAATGAAATATTAGTTTCGAATACTTTAAATTAACTAACCTATATCTTACCAATGTGTATTAAAGGCCAGAATACACCTATCCCTAACGTCCCTAAAACCAGCACCCTTAAAGCCACATTGAAAAGATTTGTAGTATAAAACATTGGATGCAATAAACCTGAATCTTACATCAGTATGCATCATTCATGGTTTCATTACCTACACAACAACGAAACATAAACAGTTTACGAGCAGAACGGACTGTTGCGAGTTAAAACGCTACTTTACGAATTAAAAAGAGGGCCTCAGTTGGAACTGCCTTCACACGTATTAGGTCGCATTAATTTATTTACCAACCACAGGAAATCGTGCAAGAAGTCTCAGCTTCTAGAATTTTCTGCACTTCAAAGTTGTTTGTTTAATCGTAACACTTAAGCTTGTAAATGTATAGCCTACATCGAAGAATTAACCCATTAGAACTGTCCTAATATAAAACGTTGTACTTAAATAATATTGATAGTTCTATTACGATGTATTTAATATAACCCTTTTCTGCTTGGTCAGTAGTGCCTGTATTTTTACAAGTATTGTTTTGTTTTGTATTTTGTATAATCCTTGTATTACACCATTTGTCTTGAGAGACATGGTAGGTTTCTGTAGAATATTCGTCTTCTACAACCCTATAGGTTGCCCCTCGACGCGTATCAAAAGCTTCTGGGATCTTTATAGGTTTACAAAAGACTATCGCTTCATCATTATTGTCAGCCCGTCATCGTCCACTGCTGGACATAGGCCTCTCCAATAGCATGACACTGAGCTCGATCTTCAGCTCTTCGCATTAGACTACTGCCAGCCACAATAGCCACTATTTTGTTTATAGGGAGTAAATAACACCTCTTGAATTTTACATCGACTTTCTACTCCAGAACCGTAACATATTTTGAAATAGTATTTTATAAGGCCTTAAAACAACAGTAGGTGGTAATAACACCTACAGCTGAGGGCGGGTGTCCATAATTCAGTTCTTCATTACCTATCTCCCCGAGCCCAGTTACGTTACACATAAACAGTTTATGACCGGAATAGAATATTGCGAATACCTTCGCATTGTTTTGTTAAACAGGTCGCTGGATTAAACAAGCTTGATAGCAGAGATGGAAGTCTTACAAATTGTTTTCTTTCTTTGTTCTTCTTACTTTCCAATGAAGTTTAATCTATGGGAAATTCACGTCTATATTTGCAGTGATATTACGAATATTTATGATGTGGACAAAATTATCACATATAATACCTTCTACATGGTCTTTGGGAGAAGCCAGTAGAAAGTATTATATTATCTGTTTCTGACTTTAGTAGGCCAGTGCAGTCTGTTAAGACTACAGATAGCACTTACAAAAAGAGTTTAACAGCTAATCTGAATATTCGTTAGTTACTTTTCATCATCATCATCATCATTATCAGCCTACTCCCGTCCGCTGATGGACATAGGCCTCTCCAATGGCACGCTACCGAGCTTGCTCTTCAGCTCTTCGCATCCAACTTTTTTTTGTTACTTTTATAACGAATAAAAGCACTTCGTCTTTAACACAAAAATTACTGAAAAAAAAACCATTCATGTCACAGGCCGGTGATATTGAACTTAATGATTCATCAATCCTCTAAAGAATTAGAATTCTAACTTACTCTTTTATGAGCTGACTCACAAAAACAATGACGGTACAATAATACTCACAATAAAAATGACAATTTGATCAAATAATGTATAGGAAAACTTAAATACTAAAACGGTCCGTGGTTCCAGCGCGGTTGCATATAGCAAGTAAAGCAAGTCTGCCCTTTGTTAGGTGACCAATGGCAAATTTTGAAGAGAGTTTCTATTCTTCAGAGGCACGTTAAGCTGTTAGACCCGGTTGTCATGTTTGAAAATTATATTTCGTTGAAAGTATCAAAGAAGACTAAAAAACAAACCAATGCGCACCGTACCGCAGAGAACCACGGTTTTTCTTGGAAATTCCATGAAAGTCCTTTGTTATTATGAAAGAAACTCATATCCACCAGCGGGACGTGAATAGGGTTGTAACTGTAAATATAGTTTTAAACAAAACATATAGATTGCGGGCACTGTTTTACGAACAAAAATATTTTAATATAATAATTATGTAATACTGCACAATTTATCCAGGTGAATTTTGAATTTAAGAAATAAAAGTAGCAGAAGTAGGTATCAATTAACTATCTAAGAATTTTGTGTATAATTGAAGGAAATGACAGCCCATTTTTGAGATTACTCAGCAAGTTTGAGATTCCAATTCCTATCGCTATTATGATATAGGAACAATAAAATACTTTCCATGTTGTATTAAATTTTTTTCTATAAACTTCCCACGGCTCTGTCACGCACGAGCGACAACAGGAGGCAATGCCAACATTTCGAATTCATTAAGGTGGACATTTTAAATTGGTACGACTGACCTGACAGATCCCCTGTTGACGTTGTGTGAATTTATGGCGCCAAGGGTTGCTTTTTGGATAACGGGTTCCGTAATAATTAATTAAAATAAGCTCAAACTACAGATACAGAACCGACGACTTCTACGAATATGAATTTCAGTGGAAATGTTGCGTTAATGACCTCAAACAAAAAATGAGCCACGTATTGTAAATTACACGGTTATACACTTATACGGCTATATAAAAGCCTTATAATGTATTTATAATACCAACGATCGTTTTTATAGATTTTGTAGGTTTATACTAAATCTGTCTAGGACAAATGTTGAATTTTTTGCAACTTTAAGGGCAAATGAGATACGATTCCCGATAATTATAAATATAGATGAAATGTACAAAATATGTCTATAAATAGTATCATCAGAGGGTTAATCGAAGTAAGTTACATACCTGCTGGGTTTGAAAAATGCTGTGTTACAGAACCCAAAAAGCTGTCACTCAAAATAAATGAATTGAATTATGAAAACGTGTTCAACGAAATAACAAAACCCTGAGCAACCCTGTTCAAAATTTTCCTTTTCACCAACATGTCATAGCTGTTTGGAATTTCGAATCAATTTGGACATGAACCCTACATCACAAAAAAATTAAAACAAATTAATTGACAACAACAATTTGGAAATGTTTCAGTTTATTGTCTCAACTACCGTACTATTTGATATTATGATGAATAAAACAAATTAAACTGGTGTACTTAGGTATAGGTACCTAACTTTTAATGGACTTAAACATGAACTCTTTTTACGTTCCAATCTTAGACACCTTTGTCGATACAAAGTTAAACATTAGGTATAACATTAAATGCCCAAATTAAACAGAGCCTAAATAAATTATTTTGTTACTGAAAAATTTAACAAAAAACTCAGCGACATAAAAACATATTAAATTTTTAAGATATGTGAATCCTCTATAATTTATATACACAAATTTTCCTAAGCCGCTAAATAATCACCTTCAATAACTTAAAAATTAATAACATTAAATTTAAAAGCAGCTTACCTTTAATGTGACAATATTTTGAAATAGTTGTCAAGGTCAAAAAGTTTTCTCAAGAGAGGGCTAGATGGCGTTATATCTAAACTGCTATATTCATCATATTAAACCCTGTATGAACCCAGGGTATGAAGCCAAATCGACGCATCAAAATGGCTTACTGTAAAAAAAATTTCTTCAGGTGTGCAATGCATTTTTACCTCACATCGATTAACAAATTTAAAGCACGTATTTCTACATTCTGATTTGTAGAAAACCTAAAACATAAAAATGGCACACTGCATATTGTTAAAAAATGAAGTCTCTTTCTGGTTATATACAAATATTTGTTCAACTAATCTCACAATATTGCTCACTTCATGATTTTCAGTAATAATTAAATTATCAGTGTATTAATCTACTTATATTAAATTAAGCAAAATCTTGGTTTAAGACTTAATCTTTCAATTATTTTTTTTATGTGTGCATTCATTAATTTATTTCTTTATCGTTTAAGAACTTCAAAGTTAATGGATAAGATAACACAGCTTAGTAGTGTCAAATTGTGTACATAGATGGCGTCAATATATACAATATGCCTTACGCCTTATTTCAAAGATCGTGCCACATAGATTACAATTCTTAAGCCTAAGTCGTTGTACATCATTGATTAAATAACTTAATAATATTATTTCCCACTAAGTTTCTCTTGATCAATTCGAGTCTACGTTAAAAGTAGTCTAATAATTAATTATACCTATAGGTATTATGCAAAATTCTGAAATTAAAACTATGATACGTAAAACGTTTCAAGATTAACACAATGTCCTTGCTATTTCAATTCGTGAACCTCCACTCGCGTTGAACGACCTTCCCTTGAAGGGAAATCGACTTAATCATCCTGTTCCGAAACCAAGACATTTCTTATGTTTCTTTTGAACATTCTTATATTTGGTATCTCTCCTGCTTTGTCTCTCTGAACACTCAAAACTCATTTGCCTCGTCGAATTACTTTTGGGTGTTATTTAAACCACAAAAAGGTCATCAGCATTGATATTTCTACTAATAGAAGTATAGATCTCATTCTCTTTTTTTAACCCTTCCTTTTCTCTATAATAAGGAAACTCATTGTGTGTAGGTAAGTAGTATATTCCAGGTTTATTAAAATTAGTTTCAGCACCTACGTAGTTTATTTGTGAATTGTTATAGCAGTTTGCATGTCGCGCGTCTGCTATTGAATCGCATTGTATGCCTATAAATTTCTTGGGATGTTCAATAGCCTGCCACCAATAAAAAGCTGCTCTGATGTGGCTGCAAACGACCAAACAAGGAATGTAGGGAATGTCGCTAGGTTGATACTCCCCTCCGTTGGCATAAAAGTCGACATGTCCTAAGTTCTCAGCAATACCGAACCCGTCAATATTTGTATGTAATACATCTACTTTAGTTGCATCGGTAGCGGCCAGTCTTGATTCTGGGGGTAACGCTCTGTAGCAAGGCCCTGCTGGGTCCAACGCAGTTATTCTCGAGGGCTTCCGACCAGTGGAAGCTAGGAAATGCTTGGCTGCAAAACCCGCGATATGTGCACCTAGACTGATGCCGACTAGTTCTAGTTTGTCAGGATTGAGTCCTTGCTCGTGTAGTTTCACCAGGAACTCGCCGACCTTCTGCCCAATCACTTTGGTTAGACGTACCGATCTGGAAAACAAAATGGTTGTATTAGTCTTATTAAATTTTATCCAAAAGCGTTATTTATACTTAGATATTGTGTTGACATATCGATATTTTCATCAAAGAGTATTTGTTATGTATAATGAAAACACAAAGCATTCCTAATTACTAAAACACGTTGCATCTAAGTTCACTTATAATGTAGTGCCTGGTGTTAATGTGGTCCCTGACACCTAATTAGTTATTAGGTTTATTTTTGTCTTTCCAGCAACGTTTTCTAAATAATGTCAGCATTTGTCATATTCAATTTAAAGTACCTAAGTATTGGGCATATAACGACAATCAATAATTATCTTTAATTGTTTATTATCATTGTATGGCGACAAAAAACAAAACTATGTTTTTCACGAGGTTCTCAGATTTGAAGTCTATTAAATAATTCCTCGGTTTACATTACACAATCACCCCTTAAACATGTGCAAAAATTAAAATTTAGATCAGCTATATTGTTCGCAAATAAAATTATTTAATAATCAGTAACAAATTACCAAGCAAATTTAATTTATTTTTATGAACTGATCGCTTGCACTATCCAGATGTAAATTCTAACTCTAGTTATGTCCAGGAATGCGTCACGATGAGTTGAAGGGCTTAATGTTCCAATAATGCAAGTTGCATTTATCTGAACGGATGTCAAACCATATGAGCAATTGCATAGATGTACATCGTATTATATAAATAATGAAATACATATTGAATTCTACAGTATCTTGGACTCGCTATTGTGAAACGAATGTTATTGTTAATACAATGGGTACACTCATTGTACCTGAATGGCGCTGCGCTTACAGACGAGCCGGTTATAAAAAAAATAAAAACCTATTAGCATAAATATCAACCATATCTATAATAACTTAGTGTTTTCGACGTTTTTCTGCCATTCCGAGGGTCTGCAGTTTACAGTCTTCCCATATTATTCAATACAAAGCTATACACGAGTATATTTTTAGTTATCTATACATAACAGTGATAGTAAGTATCGTGGGAATACTCATGTGTTAGAATTGTCTATTGTATTATTTACGGCATTTGACATCTGTCAACCCGCGATCAGTTTACAGGGTTGACCTTTCGCTTCTTATTCTGGAGGAGAATATTGTCCAGCAGCAGAACGATAATGATGATGATGATAATGACAAAGCAATGCCCTAAGAATATTAACATTAAGTATTTGTTGCTATCTATGCATAAATTATACTAATTTTAATTAGGCCTCATATTCTATTTTCCAAAATAGTCACCGATACATTCCCATTTGATGGATGGATGGATGGATGATCCCATTCCCATGAAAATAGTTTTCCTAATATACCCTTGAGATGGTCTAGGACTGAAAGCGATCTCCAAATTTAGTCAGTTGGGGGAGAACCGTAAATGTTATACCTAGAACCTTAATTACACATTAGTTTTAATGAAAAATTAATGTTGAGTAAAGTAAAGACTCTTAAATCATCATTGAACGAAAGTTTAGTCAAACAATGAACACTTTAAAATAACTGTACAACAAAATGGAAGTGAGTGCCACCGCACTTATTCATAGAAAGTCAAACAGTGTTTTAGCTATTGGATGTTTTGTCACTTTCTATCAAATTAAGAATGCGCTTAGAAGGAACGAGACATAACATGCATTAGTTCGGTGACCGTTATAGAGCGTTGTAAATATTGACAGTATTTAGGTGTTTAACACACATCTTTTAAATTGATTAAACAACAATACAGCCGCATAATAATTAGAATATATGTACTTTATAACGGCAAAAAAGTACTACGCAGTTCCTTAATGAGGGTAGAAGTCAGCTGACCTGGCATATACTTATGTGTATTAATAAAACCCGTTTAATTATGTATGTACCGACTTAACTCACGTATGTATGTTTTTCGAGATGAGCCGACTAGTTTCGGACCTATACGAGAATCGTCTTCACGAGCTCCCGCCGATTACAGCACGGTCAGTGTCTCCCGCGATCTCGCTGCAATCCGACATTTAATACTAAAACCCATTAAGATACATATATTCCGCTTTTGGTCTGATACCCTATTTTCGCAGTTCATAGATTGTTCATTAACATTGACAGTCAGAATCTAAAGATTGACGTGCACTCCGTTGTCTACGTGGAAGGAGTCATAATATTTATACGGTCATTATTTTATTTTTGCTTGTTATCGATGAACATTCATAAAGAATTTACAAGTCTATGATAACGAATAAGATGAAGGGGTTTTGTGAAAACGTTCAATGTGCAAGTTTCCTAAGAATTAAAGCTAAAACGTTGTCTGGAATCTACAGTTGCTTAAACACTTAGAATCGCAATTACATAAATAAACAGTGTGTATTTATTTGTGTTTGTCATTTAAAAGCGTCCTTATTTATTGCAATACGTAATAAATAATAAAATATTTTTTATATCTGTAATACATAATTACACCCAGTAGTCGATATATTTAGCGGTCGGTGCACATCGCCTAACCTGTAAGGAACCTAACGTAATGATGCTAATAATACCTGTTGATAAAATATCAAATTAAAATAGTTAGTTGATATAATAAAAATTATTGTATCAATCTGGTATGTGCCTCGTTGGTTGAGTGATTTGCAAAGCTCGACTGCCGATCGGGAGGTCCTAGATTCAAATCTCGGGTCGAATACTATTGGATTTTTCTAATTTAGAATTTCTATTAGTGGCTCGGAGCCTGGATTTCTGCCCGGTGAATGGAATAGGCTCACCATCTATTCCATGAGATAAACGTAGCTGGTGAAATGTGGGAGTGTACTACGCTCTTCTGGCTACCTCTTCGGGGATTTCACTTACGTTACGTTTACGTTTGTTACGATGTAGTATATATGTATGTATATGTAATATTTACAAAATGTATTTGTGCTTAAATTAATCCACTGACTTATAAATGTTTTCCTTCAGTATATATAGAGGGTTGCTGTTTTTCGACCCTTTTATTATTTCACTGTTGGAACACAGGTCTCCATCCAGAATGAGAGAGTAAGGCCAAGCATAGTCTGCCTCGCTGCCCAAGTGCGGGCATTTTGGCAAATAACTCGGATCGCCTTCATGTACAGTTGCACTCTCCTTGATTGTACTG
The DNA here is from genome assembly GCA_018244795.1 of Parelbella ahira ahira. NCBI lineage: Eukaryota > Metazoa > Arthropoda > Insecta > Lepidoptera > Hesperiidae > Parelbella > Parelbella ahira. The sequence goes on from DWME01007999.1 coordinate 11,728, forward strand.
TAGTCAGCGTTTGTAAACATTTAACACACACTAATTAACAATCTGCACACACGCACAGACAATATTAGTTCAGCGAACAAACATTAATGAGCCGATGCAGTTGTTTAACGTACTTAATTGTTTAAATTTTGTACCATGACAAGACGTTTGGAAAAAGCTAATCTAACCTAATGTTATTTTCTATGGTTAACTTGTATTAGGTTGGAATAGATGTTAATTGAATAAAAAAATCTCTCTGTCTCAACGCCCTATTGTTAAAGATAAAATTATTTATAGCACGTTGACTGCCTCTTGGTTCGAGCGCGCAAGCGCGACTGCCGATCGGGAGGTCCTGGGTTCAAATCCCGGGTCGGATGCTGTTAGATTTTTCTAATTT
>DWME01008000.1:0-12103 GCA_018244795.1 Parelbella ahira ahira
TTTTAATTGCCGCTTGTAGTGTATCCTTGCCTGACATCAAATCGTCCATATAGAAATCCTCTTTAATTACCTTATCAACGGTTTCGGAGACTAAACTAATATTGTGAGAAATAAAATACAAATCAAGTCAGTCTTTTATAAACGATGCTAAAGGATACTGTCCTTGGGTTGTCAATGAAGACAGGATTCGACCTTAACTGGAATTTGGTTATGAACCACATTATGTCAAAGAACAAGTAACTCTGTACTTATGACGACTATTAAATAATATAATAGTAAAACGTTTGTTTGTAAGTAAACACGAAAATATTGATAAAACACTAGTATTCATATCAAATTTTCTATAAAACTATCTATTAGATACTTAGACTCCGATATACATTTTACTAACATTCATTCGCAAACGACATTTTTTAGAATATATAAAAACAATCATTTCATATATTAAACATTTCTCTCTTACCCATACATCAATAATATTGAAATAACTCCACTCCTTTCATTCTTAGAAACATCCAGAATGTTTAATCCTAAAAAAACGTCCGACAACCCTATCAGTAAGTGACTCTACTTCGAGTAAATGAATTTTGAGTTAAGTAGGTATTTTATTTTGTTTATTAGTAGCGTTAAGGCTGATTGATGAAACGCAGCCTGCATCCACGGTTATCGCGCAGTGAGTGACTACTTAGAGGTTTTAACGCGTCATTCTATTTGGTTTTGGTTCCATGGCGTTTTCTAGACGTGAGGTGATCAGTTGTGACTTCTACGCTTAAGTAGAGACCATACGTTATGAAAGTCTTACCAGTTTCATTTGTATAGGTATTTACTTCTTACCGAGTGTAATATCTGGTTTGATACGTGTTTAAATATAGGTAATTAACTAATATTTTGGTGTACGACTAATACTTATTTATAAGAATATTCCAATGTTTTCAAATTAAAATGGTTCCAAATTTAAAGTTTGGTCACGAAGAGGTCCTAAATGGATGCGAATTTTTAAATATAGCCTGCTTTTGTTCTTAGTGACAATTATACACATAGCTATTTGACGATTGAAAATAGAATATTATAAAAATATTATAACGATATTAAATATTATTATAATTCTTCATGTATAATGTACAATGTCGATGTAAAAAGATAACGTGTCCAATAAAATATTGTAAATAAGTTTAATCTGAGCTCAGTCACAAAAAATATATTCATGAAAGAATATAAAACAAAAGGTAGGTGTATCCGTGAAGCCTCCATCACAATTAGAAAACAAGCTCGGAATCGCAGATTTACTGCACCAACAGATGCAAGGGAATCGCCGTTCTAATTGAACTACATACCTACATATCTTCACGCCAGGTCCCTAACAGGGTGGGCAGAGGGCACGGAGCCCTAAATATCCCTATCCTTACATACCTGCCGTGCTTTTTCGACGTTCATCAATATCTTCATATAGGTACACATGCCGGTTTAATTGAGCTATTTGTCGAATCATTAATTGTTCAGTTTATTTATGACTGAAAACCTTACACACCTTTGTTCATATTTTCATGATTTTCCAAAAAGTCCTGACAAAATTCTTTTATTTATTCTACATTCGTTAGTCTATTTGTAGGGATGGCGTTTGGTTTCTTTTAGCAAGTCTCCGATTTTATCGATGTATAATATGTACGCCTAGGTCCAGGTACTTATTCTGACTACCATAAGTGATACCATTATGAGGTTAGATTTAAAACCTTATCCTTAATAAATACATGTTTTTGTATAAAATATATGGATATTGATACAAATATCACATAACATAATTATTCCAATGATTATTTTAAAGATTGTAATGCTCAATTATTTTCGATACAATTTTATAAAAATAGTGTTAAATTTGCATTTTATAATTCTCAACGTCCGATGTTTAATTAAGATAAAAAAGCTAATATATTAAAAGTGTTCCTTTATAGCGAAATCGATGTTGCACACTCGTTTTGTTGTAACATTTACAACTCTACATATTTAGCATATTTCTCAATCAATAATCGTCCTTATGTTCCTAGTAACAAGTGTTACATATTGTATTGTGATCAATCCGACCGTTACAGTCAACACACTCACTTAAGCCGTAACTAATGATCTTGTTTTCAATAAAGTTATGATTTTATACGAGGTTATAAGAATATTTAAATTATATTTATTGATATAATGGTTTTATCATTGCAGTGTTGGTATTATTCTCACGGCGCGCCTTTTTTAACTTCGCGGTGAGAATTTTTTTCCTTCCGTTCAAATTGTTTCTCGCTGTGCGGGAGATAAGATTCTGATGACAGTTCAAATGTAAGAATTAACTTGTATGTTAATTTGACTAGTTTGTTCGCCCGTTGGTTATTAAACGTTGCTGCAAAGACGGAGGGCGTGGGTTCGATTCTAATGTAGGACAATTATTTGTGTTAGGAAAATGAATAGTTGGTATCTACCTATTTGTGTGATGGCTACTAGTATTATTTCTGTGATGAGTACTAGTATTATTTCTGTTTGAGTACACCTTAGTACAATATTCGTGTATTAATTCCCAAGAAAACTAAATTCACATACAGAACTATTCAGGTTTCATTTTCATTTGAACACTCTTTAAAATGAACCGGTAAAAATGATTTCGCGTTACATCTATGTACCTATGTACAAAGCGAAGGTTAACCCTTTAAGCGCTTTCAAAAGTAAACTTATAAAACCGATCACGGTCTTAATTTACAAAGCGACGGCTAACCCTTTAAACGCTTTTAAATCTCCGAACGATAAGAACCCGGATCGGTTGCTTTGCGAAGCCGGGAATCTCTCATAAAAACCCGTCAACGCCCATCCATGGACTGACCGCGCTTTACGTTACCTAACATGACATCGTTAAAAACACCAGCGCCACAGAGTTAATAGCTCTTCAATTTCGGATTCGCATTCGCTATCTCTCGCAAGTGATCTTTTGTAAAACCAAAAAGAAAAAAAAAATTCAAAAAGGTCCTCGATAATTTCGTTTGAAAATTGTCCTGTTGCGAAATGTCTAATTTGCATTTTAAAACGTTCATAGCGATGTTTAAATTCTGCACAAAAAAAAATATAATTAAACAATGAAAATGTCAATCATGATTGTGATATATTATGATTACTTCGCAAAACTGCCGATGGACGTAACGTTACTTTAATTGTTCGTCATGAATTTTGATGAAGTAACTTTATAATATCGCGTACGATCCGACGAGTTGGTTAATAAGGAAGTTAAATTTTAACGGCAGTTCACTTTGAGATTTATTACAATTATCGTCTGTGTTTCACAGACGAGCGTGGTCACGTTTTATTGGTAAAACTCAATAGTTAACATAGTCAAAATTAGTATCTACTAAAGAAACTAGAATTTTTGTCACGTGCTTTGCGCAACACGATAACATTCGTAATGCTTTTTAAACGATCTGCCATACAATGTGTGACATACAAAGTAAGATATCTATGTGTTATTGTTGTCAAGTGGGTAAGGATAGAGGTTTCGCCGTAACAAAAATAACAAATAAAAATTAAAAAATATAATCAACAATATAAGGTCATATGTCCGGATTTGAACCCGCGGAACCGGGAGTGGAAGGCCGGTATTAAATACCGTTTTGCGTTTCGACAATCAACTGTTTCAATTTCAAATACCGACCTAATCACATCTTCCTGATGTACCGTATTAAGCAATCAATGAAAATTATTATAAGCTAATGTAATGAGGAAGTCGGTGCCCTCGTTGAATTACTGTCCTATGTGTATTCGGTGGTTCCTCAATCACTAAAGAATTATATAATTGAAGTCCTTCTGATTGGGCGTGTTCTCTTCCTGGATTTGTTCTTAGTTCCATTATGCGCTACACGTTATCCGTTTAGACGTTTGTATGTTTATGTGTCCGTTAATTTAATATAACGTAGCAGTACTCTTGTTTTATTCAAAAAGTTAGGCAGAGGAGTAGTACACTCCCACGTTTCACCAGTTACATTTACGTCCCATGGAATAGGTGGTGAGCTAATTGCCATACACCGGGCGCAGATCCAGACTCCCGAATCTTGAATTCTAATACGAGTCGAGAATTCTAAATTAGAAAAATCCAATAGTACCCGACCCTGGATTTGAACCCAGGACCTCTCGATTGGCAGTCGCGCTTGCAACCAATCAACCAACTAGACAGTCAATATCATTAAAATGTTATGTAATTGCAATTTATAACAAAATTTAATTAAATTGTTATATAATTGCATTTTATAACAAAATGTAATTAAAATGTTATATAAATTCATTTATAAAATTTGAAATAAGGGCTTAAAGATCATATTCTGATAATATAGAAATACGATTGAGTAAATAAATACGATGAGGTAAATTCAATAGTATTGCAAATATTCGAGAAAACAAGAATAGGTATGGGCAACGAAACGCCATTAATGGAATGCGTTACGATTATTTCAGTATTTTTATTTGAATTCTTCAATAGCAATGTCGTTTTAAAAATGTAACAAATTGAAGTTTTTGGAGATACCATAAAGTATAGTGTTTAATACATTGCAGTATTCCACCCGCTTAATTAGGTAGGTCCGCGAATTAAAGATTCAATGTACGATAAAATAAATACCTACATTAGGAATTCGTTACATTCCTCAATAATTACAATCGTAGGCGGAACCGCTATTGAATACCGGGCAATAAAAATATATAGATAAATTTGCACGTGCTCTGTGCCCACCAATTAAGGGACTTGGCGTGAAGATATTTGTGAGTATAGAAATAAAAACCTTGAAATTCAAAGAAAAAATGACTATGTGACTTAGAATTTTATCGATCCTTTTATCATAAAACAGGCTGCTTAGTTTTTCATCGTATTAAAATGTAGAGCAAATCAATAAATAGATGTATGTAACAATGTGTAATAAATTTCATGTTAACTACCTATATTAATAGTTCTTAGCATAAACTATACAATACAGAGTCACTCGAGGTAAAGGTTAATATTAAATAAATTAAAAAAAGTGTCACGATCCACACTCCATACTTGTTAGTTTCTAAATTGTCTAAATCCCTCTAGCGGTAGAAAAATTGGAAAATAATCTGATGGCTGTCAAATACACATCTGAGGAATATTACATCTCAAAGGTACCAGAATGATACAACGTCCTAAATTATTTGTCAAAATTAATGATTGAAACACAATTTTAAAACCTATGTTTTCCACTATTGGGATAAGTAGGAAATAATCAAACGCATCATTTAGTTTAATGGTTAATGGAAAAAAACTCTTCATAAAGTATAGTACTGCCATCTGTAGGTGACAATAACAATATCCAATGTCATGTAAGAGGCGCCATCTATTGGCGTTAATTAGTAAACCATATTAGCTCAATCAATTCGATAAACTGTTCCGCTAACTTTACCCTCTAAATATCATATACATACATATTGACATTATACTATCATCCCGATGACAAATAGCGTTTTAAAATGAACTATTTTTATTAATAAATACTTGCAATTACTTATTAACACATTATATTTTTACCATTTAGTATTTGATAATGTTTTTGTGCATAAATTCGCACGGTTCGGCTCACGGCTAAATGAGTTATAAAATTATTTCGCCGAGTGTAAAGTATTTATGGTGGCAAATAAATAAATTAAGAAATGCATAAAAAAAAGCAAACATCTATCCAATAACATTCTAGAAACAATTAAAACAGAACGAAACGAACAGAATGATTCTTGCACGAAATGTCCGAATTCTGTTATCGACTACAACAAAAATATTCTTTATCCAAACGGTGAACTGTAAACTATTTAAAGCTATAAAAATTTAACTGCAGAGTTTTATTAATTTTAAATTGCTTTAATGTGGTATTATTTGCAGAAAATCCATGTACATAAAGATAATAAGGCTATTTAAATACTTTTATATGTTTCATTTACGATCGTTATGAAGAGTGATTTTGCTGGAAGGATTCAGTAAAATTAGAATTTAAAATATTGCTGTTACGAGAGAAGGTTTGAAGGTAATTATTTCTTAATATTTTTTTTTGCCTAACCAGTTTCTCCGGTTTTGTGATAGAAAATATCACAAATCAATCAGAATTTTTTCTATTTTTTATTAATCATATTTTTTTTACAGTTGCTTTTTAATTTATAAGCTCTTACACTAACCCATTATTTGCAAACTTTAAATTTAACGCCATTAATATACAATGATAAGGTAAGACACGACAAAATTAATATTTAAGCATATCTCATACATGTTAGACCTATTTTTACACCAATGTCGCCAAAAAGTGTTGCAGCAATTTTCATTTGACAACGACAACCTGAGAATGAAAAGGCACTTAATAGGCGAGTGTGCTACATCCTAGGCTCTATCCCCCTTACTATCAGGCGAGATGTAGTGAAACGCGGGTCTATTGCTATAAAAACCTAATTGATGAACGAATTAAAAAAAACACATTTACAAAACATAACATCACACCCGTATTCCCCGTAGAGGTAGGCAGAGGAGTGTATTATACTCCCACATTTCACCAGTTACCTGTACGTTGCACTACGTAATAAGTGGTGAATCTATTACCATACACGGAACACAAATCGAGAACTCAAGCCAGTACCTACTAGAAGTTTCAAGATAGAAAATCCAATAGCACTCAAACTAGAAATCGATCACAAGACCTCTTGATCGGTAGCCGCGCTGGCAACCGCTCGACCAATGGCACAGTAAGAAAAAGTATATTTAATTTGATCTCAACAATAGTGACAACCCTAATCAGTGAAGTCAATATTTGCCGCCGAACAAAATTGATGTCCGAGTCTGTAGCGTGCTAGGCAGAATGGATCAACACATCAGGGGTTCTAAGATAGTCCTTAAGATACTCCTTATGGATAGTGATCCATATACAGCCTCGGGCAAGACTTCAGTTTTAATTAACAATTTAAAATCGTTGTATAAAGGTTATATTGAGCTGTGTTGTAATTTATTGTTCAGTTATAATATTATAATTGAATTATAATATTGTAATTTACTTTTGTTACAAAACTACATTCCTAGAATATTTAAGGGTTTAACACAGGCTTTTCGGGAAGACCGTTTCCGCCGTGGCCTCTTGAAAATGACGGGAACTCAGCATGGCTCTCGGGTGGGTCCGAAACTAGTAGGGCTGTCCCGAAAAATGTATCTGAGTTAAGACTATAAATAATTTTATGATATAAAAAGTTATTGACAAAATATTGAATAGATAAGCCATATTTAACGATTCAATTAGAATGGTTTACTTATGTACTTACACCGGTTCAGCGATCCGAAGTAAATCTCGTAGTCTGACACAAAAACCCGGCATTTTTTCCATTTTGAGCGACTCTTTACCAATCACCTATATAGAGAGCTTTTGTATAATTTTGAGCTTCTTTGTCCCAGTGGACCTTGGTCATCCAACTGGGCGTTTTCAAGAATTTGAAAAGAATGGTTTGTCTGTTTTGTTCGTCGATTGATTGCGTTCGCGACTAATGATCAAGAGACTGTGGGTTCGAATCCCAATTCGAATAGGTACTATTGGGTTTTTTTTAACTTAGATTTTCTAGTAATAATTTTCTAATAATGGGTCGTTGTCTGAATCTGTGCACGGTTTTTACTAGGCCCATCACCTATTCCATGTAAGGCGCAATCATAATTGGTGAAACCCTGGGAATGCATCGCACTCCCGTCCCTACCCCTTTGGGAATAATGCCATTAATTAATCCGTTTAATGGCTGCGTGTTTACTTGGTACCACATATTTTTATCACCCGACCGAACTGGTAAGGAAGTTTTATGGCCATTTAGCCCGCCCTTTATAGACTAGCTTTAAAGTATTACATTAATTGAGAAAATTAATTAACAGCGTTTATTATAAGGTAATATTATCTAGCTATCTATATTCATGTTATAAGCTTAGAGAGATTCTGCGAAGTTAGAATTTTAATATGTGTTAATCTAGTATACATTTTTATTTGATAAATTTAAATGGAGATTATAATACTAAATGGTAATTTTAATCTAATATAATTGGAGAGTCCTATGTCCAGCAGAGGGCGTTGACGGGCTGATAGTGTGTGTGTGTGTGTTAATTTAAATGAATGTAAATATAAATATATCTGTGAATTGTATGTTTTGTACAGTTAATAAACTGAAAACATGTTCAGTCACCATGTCATATATGTATAAATAGTGCTATCTAGAGTATATCATTACGTTGAGATTCTATTTTTACAATTAGATTACATTTATATACAATGCAAATATATTTGATAGTTTAGTCATTCAATTTGGGCGGTCATTCATACGTCGTCGGGTCACAATCAATTTTACTAGATACCTGTTCTAACGAAGTCATGACTTTTAGATGGCACTTGCTTCTCTATTGGATGACGTAAATGGAATAAATGTTATTCATCTTCAAGCCGGAAATGTATGGTGACTGTGAATAATTCATTAATATTTCGTACAGTTTCAGTACAGTTTCGTACATTACATTTCTTAAGAGATTTAATTTTTAAATCGGGAGCATCATTAGGATTCAGCAAAGTAATGTAGTTGGATATTATATTTATGCTTTCGATTTTTGCGATATTAATTGCGAATTATTGTGTATATTAAAAAAAAGTAAAGCAGGGGATATTTTTAATAAACCTTATTAAATATTATCCTTATCGAAATAATGCTTATCGAACTAATAAGCAAAGAAATTTGCATTATAATCATAAAAAAATAAATAAACAGAAACAATCATATTATGCCATCATTAAATCGACACATTAATAAATTTTATTTATTCAATCGTTCGAATTACTCCGATAAATGAATAAATAATTTATCAACATTAATAAATCGCGCGCTAATCCGAAAACTATCCGAAGCGCACGGAACGGGGGTGATAAAATTAACAATACGCACGGATCCGCGCCTGAGAACGAATGCCCCTGTGCGGTTTTTGTTTATTTGATAGCGGCGATGCACCGCGGGTTGCACACGCACGCCTCCAGTTGCCACTCGGCGCGTGCGTCACGCACAGCTCGAGCTTACGAGCTTTCGGCTGCACCGCGACACGCATTCCGCACCAAAAAATGATCTATCGCCACGGTGCTTCGGCTGTATTTTGATAATTTTCACCAACCGTTTTTTCATTCCGAAAAAGTTAAACGACCTTTTTTTAATGATAATTTTTATTCGTTGCTTTGTAATTTTATTTCGATGTTGTTCGGAGTTTTAATAAAAATTAAATTAGCGTAAAATTATATTTTGCTAGAAAATAAATATATATTGTACGGAATAGAATTTTTAACGTTGTATTCGTGAATTGTATTCGTTCACTTGCTTGGCCAGTGCATAATTTCGAAATACACGTTCGTGATTTCGGTTTCAAATCCGATCCCATTTTTCACAATCGCATTGAATTTCAAATTATGTCTTTATAAGCGTGCTTGTTTGTTTTTTGTGGACTATATCCCGTTGTATGTCCGCGGAGGAGGTTTTGTGTTCATGACGCTAGAACACCGACATATTTTGTGTGAACTCCAAGATGGGGTAAGAGAAACTTATTTTCTTCGTATTTTGTCGAAATTTTTTTTTAAAATATATTTTTATTCCAATTTTTATACGTGTGTTATTTTGCTAATAACAAAATAAATATAATACATTCATTATTTTTCAAAATAACTCGCATTTAATACAATTTTACCAACAAAAACTGTAAGGTTTAATTTCAAATTTAATAATTTACAATTGTGCAACGTAATAGCGATATCATAAAAAAAAATGTATTATCAATTAATATTTTATATTTATAAAACATTTTAAAAAACGCGCGAATTTTCACATATCTATTTCAGGATCAAATTAGTTTGACGTTTGAATATGCTATTTACATAACTTTTTGCAAAGCTTTAGAAATAGGAATATTCTGTGTATTTTCGCTTCGGAAACAAAAGCATGAATAAGCAAATAATGACCGGTACAAATATTATTATTCATTCTATAAGACTATATATCACGTAACGTTTACGACAAGCAATAACAAAATCGAACAATACAAATCGATTTTCCTATTGGAATTGACCCTTCGTAACACAAGAGCGAAGCCTCACTATTACTGTCCAATTAGTGTCATGTTATCCAATACTTGGACATTTAATTCCTTAAATGTACATGTGTTAACAATTGCTATACGTGCACCTATCGAATACTTGTATCAGACTCGAATATAAGGATACAAATGGTTTAATATTGTATTCGTATATTTTTGTATACCCCATTAATGATTTTTAACAAAGTGTAAAGAAAAAATGAGTAAATAATTTCTGATAAATAAATTTAAAAACACAATTTAATAGCAAACCAATTAAATAATTCCCATTAATAATTTGCAGAAAAAAAAATTAAATATTATTTAATAAAATGTAAATAAATAGAAACTAAAACGAATACCGCAGGCAGCACACGCTTATGAATAAATAACATCACAGATTTTTTATGTAAATAAGTAGTTACGGCCTATTTATAAACAAGTTTCTCGTCTTGTAAAATAAGTTATAAGTACCGCGATGTTTCATAAATAATTGCAGCCTACTTTAATTCGTGTATATTTTTATTACATGTAAAATTATCCCTGTTCGTGCGGTCTTCACTTTGAGATGTAACTTTACATTTTAATTGAATTATACGTCAACTTGTATTTGTTCTGGTTGAATAGTTCACAGTAAGTATTTAAGAAGTAGAATTAATATAAAATAAGTTTGAAAAGGAATCGATAATACGATCAATATACGGCATTTACCAGAATAACGATCGTAATCAGTATCTAGAACTAATATTCCTTTTGAAGTTGATAATGAACTGGTATCTAGTAAGGCAGACTTAATAAAATTAGTATGATACGGCGTTATGCTTTATACTATGAAGTTAAACTAATATTTTCTAAGCGCCATCTCTCCCTAAACTACTCTGATATAATAGTGTCGAATGTTCTATGCTCTTGCAAATCATTAACTTAATCTTAAGAATAGCTCTAGACCGCATCATCATCTTCCTCAATATCCTACCGATATTGGATACAGATCCCCTTTTGAGGACCATGTAAATCCGTTAAAGGACACCGAAATAGAATTTACGATAAAATTATCAAAGCGTACGAAAATAAAAGGCGACATTAATGTACTATTTTTAAAAGTCCAAAATTAGCGAAGCGGGTGGATAGCCGAAATAATTTCTTTAATCAAGCGGCGTATCAATCAGCGGGATAGAGCTCTCTTTCGCCTTGTTACAATGCCGTAGACAAAGCTTTCCTGTGATAAATTAGTCGCGCGCAACGTGCCGATTAGCGCAGCCGTGTTTTGGATAGCTGCCCATTTAATGGATTCTAAAAATATCATCATTTGATTCACAACTAGCGCTAATCAAAATATTACATATGATATCCTCTCTTGATTGTGTTCATTCATTTGATTCAATTTCTAAAATAACATAAGGGCTCATTTCCTCAAAGAGGTAGGCCGTGAATATAGCATATAAGGGTCATATACTCCAATGATTCGCTTTAGAAGTTATACATCCCACCGTGGAATAGGGGTGACCCGTGTGTCATATACCGGGCACAACTTCAGACAAAAAATTTGGTATTAGAAAAACTCAACAGTACACGATACGGGGTTCGAAGCCTGGACCTCTAGGTCTGCAGTTATGCTTAAAGTAGTCAAATGCTAATTTCCAAATATTTTTTTTCTTTTTCTAATTTTGTCCAACTTTCGGAATATTCATAATATACAGAGTGTGGCTTGTTGAGGCAAAATTTCAAGAATTCACTCAGAGCTTGCCTTCAGTTTAACCTTTATTTGTAGTTCGCACCTAACCTATACCAAACAATGAGACAAATTTTCGAGTGTAGATCAATACCTAATCAAAATCGTAATGTAACAAAAAGTGATTTTTCGATTACTACTTTCTCTAACAGTTCTAGTACATTCCACGGACCAGCTAATAGGTTTTTTAAGGCAAACGTGCGTCAGTTTGGGACGCATCATTGCACTCCGTCAGGCATGATGTT
>DWME01008001.1:0-12103 GCA_018244795.1 Parelbella ahira ahira
ATTTTCGAAGAGACACATTTCGCTGTTCCATTTAGTTTAATAGACACTGTACAATGCACAAGAGGCTAGACAGATTATAAATATTTCATTTAGTGTAGGTATATACTCACATAAAATATCGCCGTCTTCGTCATCATCAAACTTTTATTAGTATTGGTCATTTCTCAAACTGAAAATGTCAGTTTCGGAACAATGCGAGTTGTGAGGTTTAGCGTATTTTAAGAAACATTATGAAGAACTCGTAAAGTATGCACATTTCTTCCACTACTATAGCGAGTTCTTTTTTATATATAAATGCGCATAACTCTGTTATGTCAGAGCTACGCGCTATGATCTGACCTCGATTCCCTTGAGTAGGAAATAAAAATATAACAGAAATGCACATTGTACTCGTTACCCCAGTGAACTGCCGTTTCAACTTACCGTCGTGATTTATAATATCGTCTGCTAAAGTAATAACAATAAATCATTAGTAAAATAGTTAAATATGACCAATGTGTTAATATTGTACATTCATTGAATATTTGTCATGCTCGAATTGAACTGCAAACCTTTCACATTTATTGGAAAACTGCTAAATGGCACGTATGGTATACGAGGATTTACGTATTGATTTTATTTGAAGTGTTTTGAGCCAAAACGCGTTAGCGTATCGCAAATAATAACATATACCGGTGAGATATTATATAGGTGACCAATAGTAGCATATTTTCATAAGCTTGACCTAATTTCCATACACACAGAGGCAGATGATTCCGATTGTCTTAATAGGTATTATTTAACCTAGTATTGTTTTAAGGTCTACAACAGTAAAATGATTCATGTTCGTATTCTTTCCGAATTGCATATTTACTCTTATTTCCGGTGGTTCCCTTTCAAAGAATTAAAATATAAATTAAACAGAAAATCGTAGCCAAATAGGTGATCAGAATAAGTGAGACATCAATCCCTATTAATTAATATAATAAAAAAAAACTAAAATATAAAAACAAAATGTTAAGTAATTATAAAAAAAAAATTATAATAAAATAAATAAATAAGTAAGTTATTATAACATTTTTGTTTTTAGCTCATATATGCCGGGCGCGGTGAAGCGGCGACGCCGGCGGTTGGGGCGGCCACCTTACATCGCGTGGAAGTTGCGCATGTACTACGTGAACCATTGTACAACATTAAATAAATAACTCATCATCGTTATCAGCCTACTCCCGTCCACAACTGGACATAGGCCTCTCCAATAACACGCCACTGAGCTCGATCTTCAGCGATCTCATATGAATAACATCTGCGATTAAAACTTATTGCTACTTCTTCTGTTCTTTGGAACGGACTAAGATTATTTTATGCCCATTACAGAATACGTATGTAATTTTTATGATACTACTAGTAGTCTCGATGAATTCCTCTCACCAATTCCATATCTTTCATCCGATAGCATTCTGCTGCGATTGAGGGATTTGCATTTAATACAATATTATTTTAATTATATTCCTTACACTGTAGGTAGGTATTCAAAATTATTGATAATTAAATTCACATTTTAATTTTTAATGGAGATTGCGAACAATTTTGTATTGTCATAAATAATAACTTCCTAGTAAATTTCTACCAAGGTACATTAGTTAGCAACTCTCTAAATTTTATCCATCAAAACCGAAATAGATTTTCTACATTGTATATTAAATTATATGTACATTAACTTTCGTTAAGACTTAAACCGAATTAATAACGCTTAACAGATTCCATTAGCAACGTTAAATATTAATTTAGCTACCCTGATTATTATTTTGTATATTTAAATTTAATAACAAAGTGCTTATCGTAAGTGTAACGTTGATGGAAATAACGAAGTACAGTTGTGCCGACAGCTACTTAGGTGCAACAGAACTGATATATGTATATGAATTTATAGATACACGAGTCTTTGTTGATAAAAAGTTTTTGATTATATTTATAAAAATAACATATATTTGTATTTTATTTTTAATACCCTTCCATAAAAGTAAAATTTTCAATAAAAAATAATTATAGCCGTTTCAAACATATTATGTAAGTACATATATATAATTTGTCAAATTAAAAATCTATATTGCGACTGTTTTGTTGGTAAAGTGGTTGCAAGCGCGACTGCCAATCGTGAGGACCAGGGTTCAAATCCCGGGTCGAGTACTATTGGACTTTTCTAATTTACAGTTTCTAATAGTGACTCGGAGTATGGACCTGTGCCAGATGTACGACAATAGACTCACCACCTATTTCTGCACTGTACTACACTCCTTTGCCTACCTCTTCGGGGATGGCAGGCGTGTGTTACGTAAAAAGTTTTCTATGTCACTTAAAACACAACATCTCTAAGTTGTAGTGAAGAATTAGTTATAATCAAACTATTCTTATAACAATATTACCCAAGCGATAACTAGGTATACATATGTTACTAAAGCCCAAGTCGGTATGAGTTAGCTACGAGGAAATTGTTTAATCGATAAGGATTGGTAACCGCCGTAACAAGAAGCTATCAGTGAAAACCTAACATGGCTGGTAAAGGCAAAGGGAAGAAAAAGGATAAAAAAGATAAAGAAGAGGGCGGTGATAAGAAGAAATCTAAAAAAGGGGGAGGAAGAGCTAAGAAAGGAAAAGCAAAAGGTAGATGCAACGTAGACATGCTCACTGAAGCAGCTATGGAGAATGTGTACTACGCGTGTCATAATGTCCAGGAACTGCTGCAAGCTCGCGGATTTCATCCACCAGACTTCAATAAGAAGAAGAAAAAAGGAAAACGATAATAATCGAGCACATTTGAATTTATTACTAGAAATATTTTTGATGATGAAAACAATATAAAAAATATAAGGAACGGATGTTGTTAAGAAGTGAAGAAAATTTTGTTAAAGGCGACGAAATCATCAAAAGATTACATAAAATTGAAGAAATATTTCAATTTGTGTATGTAACGCAATTGTGTATTATAATAGGTAGTGTTCGTGTATTTATAAATAACAAAAATAATGTTACTCTGTTATAAACATTCTAACAGTGGCAAGAAACATTAGTAAGGTATAAAGAAACACTGATTTCATAGCGGCTGGTACATTTTATTTGCTATTTATTTATTTTATAGCAACATTACTCTCGGAAATACTTGACGTATATTTCATTACACCATATTGGTGGAAGTGCAAGTTACTGTTGGCTTGATATTTTAAATGTAAGTTTTAAAAGTGTTTTAGAGCTGCATAAAGTGCACAGAAATATCAGTATTCATGAGAATATTTATAATAATTTCTGAAATTATGTTACCAGTAATTATGTTACTAATAAGTGATACTATTTAATAACAACCACTATTTCTACAAATTCATTATTTAACCTAGCATATCCTAAAATTAACCTAACCTCAACCAAACTAACCTAACCTTAGGTGAACAAAGTTAGATTAAGTTAGATTTCTGTTTGCAGTATGTTTAAAAATTCCACGGGCAGTAGCAGCCATACGTAAGAAATATAAGAACAAAAGATTTATTTCAAATTACAATTTGTATTAATATATGTTTTATTTAACATATTATCTACTATTTAATAAAATAGTGTTTGCTAAAGCTTGGCGTAAAATCAATTTAATTCGAGCAATTCACATTCTTTCCCCATCCAATAACACGAGAGAAGGGTTAGACACCACTCGCTAATGTGTCTTGTGATTTTGTTTCGTGTATATATTTAGATTTTCTGTCGTTGGTCGCCGTCTGTAAGTTAAACATTCGTCGAAGGACAACATCGATACAGAAGATAACATGACAATTTATTTGTCGGTAACAAATGAGTCCAATAATAAATAGTTGTATCATTTAATGCTTATTATTTTACACTGTTAAAAAACAACGAGTTAAATTTAACCCTGAATAACAATACTTAAATACTTAGGTGCATTGTCATAAGTACGAGTATATTAGGTATTGTGCATGGAGAGCTGAAGATCTTTAATTATGCTGAAACGTGTCTCTCTACCTATGTATGTATATGGCTTTATAAAAAACAAAGAACGAAGTTTCAAGAAAGTACTCTTGCTGCTTATTGCATCTTAAGCAAAGAAACAGTAATGTCCTGAAGACGCGACAGTGCGTACTAACAAGGTTAAAATAGAAGACATTATATAGTGACACTTCCAGAACTCGTTCACTACTTTGCACTTATATTGTTTTCCGATGTAGCGCAAACGTGGCTAAACTTAATTCGAAAGAGCAAGTTATGTTTTTCTTATCCTCTTTATTTTAGCTAAATTATTATATTATTCCCTTTATTCACTATGAATTTTATAAATTAAAATAAAATTATAATTAATAATTAATTTTATAAATTATTTTATTAATTATTAAATTATTCTCATTATTCACTATGAGTTTTATAAATTGTACTACCCTGTTTGTTTATTATTAGTAAACAACTATTAGGATTAAACAATAATTAGGTTTAAAAGATATGAAAGGAAAAATTAAACAATAATATCTATCATAGATTCTAGTATTTATGACGGACACATGTTGAAACTTCATATTTTGAAACAATAAATACCTTGAAATTATAAAAAGTAACTATTTTTTATATTAAAATAGATTATCAATTTATTTCAAACAATCTGCTATATCTCTCCTCGTAAAATTCAATAACATGAAGAAGCGGACATAAGATTTTCTCTCCTTAGAATAAATAAGGCTGTCTAAAGCGGGAAAAATAGCAATGGATAAGATACTTTCATCCCTTCATTAGTTATAAAGGGTTGAAGAGAGATAAATGTACCTATACTGATATATTTCTAATCGAGATTTGATCACTTGTAGAGATTTTAAATAAAATAAATATTATTAGACGTATTATTCGTTATTCAGAGAAATGTTTTTAAAATATCTAACAGTATTATATGACACTGAAAAAATTATTGTAACATATTAAAGTTGATGTTGAAGTTTCTACTTCAAGTGAATGGCCGTTACAAATAACATCTAGCATAATATAGCGAACAGGGTCATTGTTCGTATCTTCATATATACGAGTACATTGTATGCCAAAAAATGCATAAAAACCATTGCGTTAATTTCTCTAGAAATTGTCTTAAACAAAACATACTGATACAAAGGATACTGAATGGATAATTAATCGTGTATATTATACACAGTGGAATATATGAGCAGTTTAGTTATTTCAATCGAAAATGACGTTCATTCAAAGGAAAAAAATACCAGTGACACAATGAAATTGAATTTGTCATTACAATAACAACAAATTTGTAGTAAAATGTAAAATATCTCACGATATGTATAAGGTGTTGGATTAATAGTTAGATGATACCTACATTTATTGGAATAGTAGGTGCAGTACAGTTTTAATTCACCCGCCATGTTTTTTGCGAATAAGATTCCCGATGAGTGAGTATAGTTTTGGTAAGTAAACAAATCACATAATATTACAATGAGTTTTGTTTATAATGGAATTAACAATGAGCTTGCTGACCCACTTGAAGTTACTGAAAAAGTCGGCATATCGCAGTAGCTAACATGAATGTATAGAAACAAACATAATATTGGATTGCAATCGAATTAGAAGTTCTACATGAGGTAACACCCTAAGGACTAATGTCAATATAGCTTGCCGGCACGCCCTGGAAACCTAAGTGTAAACATTGCTACGACACGACAGAAATAGCTTTAACGGCGACAATGTAATAAGCTAAGTGCATCATCAGAATATAGGTAATTGAGACTAATCTTTCAATAGTCAAAAAGAACACAGTAATTTGAGTTACTACTATTTTTAAGTATTAATATGAACACGAAGGTAATTATTTTTTTGTTACGCTTCTACATGAAAATTGCTGAAGCAATGGTGTTGAAATTTGCTATTGGATAGTTTGTAACTGAGGAAAAGATGCACAAAATATATTTTGTTAAGCCCCTAAAAGATTGAAATAAAGGATAAGATAATATGAAAATTATGTGGGTTTCCAGCACGTATTGGGTTATATCAAATTCTCCACATACCTATATGTAAACATTGCTTTTTTATATAACCCGTTATATAGCATGTTATATATAATATAACGACATTTTATATATAATATGATACCGTAGATATGATTCGTTTTTAGTACTCTCCGTGTTTTAAATACAGTACAAGTTTTATTGTCGCTATATTTTTTAAACAAACTCGATGAAAGATTAACTTTCTGCATCCCAGAATACCGGCACCAGTATGTATCTAAATTATGGACAATTATTTTCTATAATTGATCTTATTGTTTTCTCTAGGAATATCCTTGAATATCGTGTGCGTAATATAGCGTGAGCCGTATAGGTATATGAAGCAGTATCAACGCTACTGCGATTACTAGCGCGAAGCGATTAGTAATAAAACAGCTCGATGTTCATGGATATATCCTGGAAACCATAATGATTACCGGCAATTGTTTGAGCTATACATTAGACTTGTAATAAAATTAAGCAATTGTTTTCACAAAAGTTTCTAGAAGTACCTATTTCGATCGAATCTTCGAAAGCCAGTATCGAGCGAGGCTTTGTTACATGAACGTGCATAAGTTATGAAACCAATCTCGTGCCTTGTGATCGCTGGTACTGTGTCCTATGATGTCACATTGTAGCATAATGCAGTACCTACCAGCATGTGACTGCTACAGTACAGTTGGTTAAATAGTTACGGAATAGACGCATTTTAATCGACATCAGTAGAACGGACAGTGTAAAAGTTTATTTATAGCACTTAATTAGAAAAAAAGTGTCAGCATATTTTCTTACAACGGAAACAGGTAATAGGAGTTCATTAGTGACGTTGTTATTTAACGTAGTTGCTATTTTTTTCCCTTTGACATTTTCGATCCGATATTATCTATTATTGAAGTTTATATTCAATTTATTAAAGCCAGTTTTTATTACTATTTTTTATTAGTTTTGTTTGTTATCTAATTTTAACGTGTGATTCATATTGCACTTGATATTTCTCTTTATTTTTCCTAGGTATTAAAATTGGTCTTAAATTTTAATTAACACGCAATGTTCGTTAGTTCAGTACGTACCTATTGTTAATTGTTTTGACAAAAATATTTTTGATGAAAATGCCTAAAGACACGACTAAATTTCCTGGGCGCTTACGGGCAGCAACGAAAGCTCTGCGATCCCCAACCCGCGTGCCCAGCGTGGAGATTATGTGCATAAGCCACTCAGGGTACGCCTATGTCCAGCAGTGGACTTAGACAGGGTGATAAAGATAATGAAACAGTTGAAATAGCTTACATACATGCTAGTTTTTTTTTAACAACATACTCAAGTTTCATAGTACCTACCTATACCATTTTTCTGCTATTGTCTGATTGCTTCAGAAATTAACTAAGAATGGGCACACCAGCAGTAGGAATAGACCTGGGTACAACGTACTCGTGCGTGGGCATATTTCAGCATGGGAAAGTGGAAATTATAGCCAATGACCAGGGCAACAGGACCACGCCGTCGTACGTTGCGTTCAATGATAACGAAAGGCTCATAGGGGATGCGGCTAAAAACCAGGTATGTGGACTGATAGCGAGATATATATATCTGATGTTTATCTGAAATGGTTATCTAACGTTTACTTGCAAGTAAGTAATTTCTCGGTTGTAAACTAAACCAAGCATTCGAGCTCATGGTCTGACATGCCCTCTTATTACACACATATGTAGGATTTTTTCTTTTTGAAATGTGTAATAATTATTAAAACTAAGTATAAATTGTGATCTTACATTTGAAAAAAATTTATTAGCACCTCTTGGTCCATAGAAACTATCATAAAATGACGAGTGTAAGATAAAGTGTCACTATAATTTTAAACAATTACAACTACTTATTTCAAATATTTGGTACAATAAAATAGTATTGGCCTGATATAGCTCGTTGGTAGGTACAAAGGGTTTATTGTATTGTGTTTGAACCGCATTGTACATCATACAATTCAACACCGTGCGGCAACAGTTTGAAGGTCGAATCTGTTTTAGTTCAGAGATGTATAGGACTTCAATTGCAGGTAGCCATGAACCCAAAAAATACAGTGTTCGATGCAAAACGTTTAATCGGAAGAAAATTTGATGACCCTAAAGTCCAACAGGATTTAAAACACTGGCCGTTCGAAGTTGTCTCCGACGGTGGTAAGCCAAAGATTATCGTAGAATACAAAGGGCAAAAGAAACGATTTTCGCCCGAAGAAATATCATCTATGGTTCTAACGAAAATGAAAGAAATCGCTGAAACATATCTGGGAGGGACCGTTAAAGACGCTGTAATAACTGTTCCTGCGTATTTCAATGACGCCCAACGTCAAGCTACGAAAGACGCAGGGTCTATAGCGGCTTTAAATGTTCTTCGAATTATTAATGAACCAACCGCTGCCGCTCTGGCTTATGGTCTTGACAAAGACCTGAAAGGTGATAAAATTGTGCTAATCTTTGATCTTGGTGGTGGAACTTTCGATGTATCCATACTTCAAATAGCAGAGGGTTCTTTATTCGAAGTAAGATCAACAGCGGGTGATACACATTTGGGAGGTGAAGACTTTGATTCTAGAATGGTTGACCATTTCTGTCAAGAGTTCGAACGAAAATATAAGAAAAATATGAAAACTAATCCTAAATCTGTAAGGCGACTACGAACTGCTTGCGAGAGAGCAAAAAGAACTCTATCTTCCAGCACCGAAGCTAGTTTAGAAATAGATGCAGTGTTTGAAGGTATAGATTTCTATTCCAAGATAACTCGAGCGCGTTTTGAGGAGCTTTGCTCAGATTTATTTAGACAAACGCTTGGACCGGTGGAAAGAGCTCTAAAGGATGCTGACTTAAATACAAGGGAAATACATGATGTTGTTATGGTTGGTGGTTCAACTCGAATACCAAAGATTCAACGACTATTACAGGTAAATTTGCATTAGTTAGTATAGTACTCACTGTATCTATGTGTATACTGCAAGAAATAGACTTTACGCAAAACATTGCTGTATCTATTTCAGCAGCTTTAAAAAAAGGGTATTAAAACACAGATTACCAACTTAACCCTGAAAATAACAACGGCCTTACGGTAAAACCTCAACTAAAAAATTAAACGTCATGTATGTTACATGTCATAAATCGTAATGCTTCCACATTACAGGATTTTTTCAGTGGTAAGACCTTGAATCTGTCAATAAATCCCGATGAAGCTGTCGCTTACGGTGCTGCGGTTCAAGCCGCTATTCTCACCGGGTCTAAAGACACTCGGATACAAGATGTGCTTCTGGTAGACATCACACCACTCTCTCTTGGAATTGAGACAGCTGGCGGTGTCATGACAAAATTAGTTGAAAGGAACACTAGAATACCAACAGCGCAGAAAAAAATATTTACAACATACGCTGATAATCAACCTGCAGTCACAATACAGGTAGCTATACGTTGCGGAGAAATTCCAAGGTGAAATTAATTGATATAAAATAAATAATTAGGTGAGATTAATTGATATAAAATAAATATTCTTCAACAGGTTTTTGAAGGAGAAAGGGCGATGACAAGAGACAACAATTTGTTGGGCAACTTCAATCTTACGGGTATACCGCCAGCGCCAAGAGGAGTTCCACAAGTAGAAGTAGGTTCAACAAACATTAAATCTCAGGTATTTACTCGTATGTACACACTTTGTTTTTATTATCAGTAATAGACACATATATTATGTAAATACGTTTGACATAACGTACCAGGAAGAAATTATCATATAGAAATATAAGAATTTCAAAAATAGCATTCACGATTAGTGTGTACTCAGCACGTAGGATCAAATTTAATTTATTTATATTTTACAGGTAACCTTTGACATTGATGCAAATGGTATTCTAAACGTCAGCGCCGAGGACCGAAGCACCGGTCGGTCTGAAAGGATAACTATATCGAATGATAAAGGTCGATTGAACAAGAACGAGATTGAGAAAATGCTTCACGATGCGGAGAGGTTTAAGGCAGAAGACGAAGTCGCAAAGAAGAGAGTAGAATCCAGAAATCAGTTGGAGGCATATCTATATGGCTGTAAAGCTGTAAGTATGGGGTAGCAGCTTATGAAACGGTACAATTTTTTTATTTCGTTACATTGTAAATTAAATTTGGTCTCTGCCGTCACATTGTTTAAATATGGATTAAAGGAGATACCTACAGATTAATAAATAGGAAAACGTATATACTTAATCATCCGTATGACGAAGTCTTGCAACCGCCTATAAGGCTCTAAACGAGGTGTAACGCTCGCTACTCAATTATAACAACTGTATCTTACTCGTTTAGCGAGCTCTCGCAAGCAAAAAAACTACCATTGAAATTTACCAAAACCGAACCGACCGGAACTTTTATGTTCATTTTACACCACACTTGGTATCTATAGCCACGCTCTTTTACAACGCGTCTGAGGTTTTTGTCAGGTACAACTTCAATCCTATTAAATATTAGGTACCTACAGATTATCAAGAGCTTTTCACTACATAATTTAAAAGTGGCCAGAAGCAAACAAGAAAATACAATTAAACCACATAAAATACAATTGATGACTCGGGTTTTTTTTCCCGTACTGTATTTATCTCACATCTTTAGAAATGCTAAATCGCAAAAGAAAAATTGCTGAGTTGCATATTATATTATTGCCGAGACTTGCTCGAATTTTGCTTCCAACTATGTTTTTGTAGGTATGTATATGTAGCTTATAATACGTTTCGCAGGCAGTGGACAACGCTGGCGACAGGTTGACGCAACGAGAAAAGAACGAAGTGATCGCAGAATGCGACAACCAACTGCGCTGGCTGGAGCTCAACACTGAGGCTAGCAAGTCTGAGCTAGACCAACATCTGAAAGCTGCTCAAGCAGTGTGCCAGTCCGCCATGATGAAACTGCATGGGGCTGGAGGTGGACCCAGTTGCGGCAGGGATACTAATTCCGGTGGACCGAGGGTCGAAGAGATTGATTAAGCCATCTATAATTATAAAGCAATTATCACCTTCAGAGATAGAGTTAAAACTACTGCACCAAAATAATGCTTCAGGCTTCACTTTTATAACCAACTATTAACATTATATAATGACCAGGTCCCTTCCTGGACTGACAGAGAGCATCCATTGCTATATATCTCTCAATATCCTAACACCTGACGGTCTTATCCTACATTCAACATTCTCTTCATTTAGTCAAGACTTGTTCCACTTGGTCAAGATAGGTGTCCATATCTTTGTCACCTAATGATCTATAGTACGTAAAAACACTACACGGATAATTCCAGTTAGTGTTAGGTATTCAATTTAAAATCTCAATACAACTAATAATTATTATTAACACAGAATGTAATGTTTTAACAGTGCGATATTTTTGGTTTGTATATTGATATTTGCTTGTAACTGTTATTTAAAATTGGAATAGTACAAATGGCGCAAATTATGTACCACCTACCTTCTTATATTGTACACAGATTTTTTCCAAGCGCAAAATCACTTTGATATTTTTAGAAGTTTAGGTATACACCTGCACATATATGTATTAATGCGATGAATACAAAACTGTGGAACGAATTAAAGGTATTTATACCATTTAAAAATAAAAAATCACAATCTTGTAGAAAATCATTTATTCCAAAAATATAACAACATGTCGAGCATTTAAAAATAAGATTTTTTGGTGTCCCTAGTCTGCTCGCGTAACAAAGGTAACGAAAATTATCAATAAATTGCTTTATATTCAAATTGAATAAATTTGTGTTCATATTCGCTTGGAACCCAAACTATGGTTCACAAATTGTCACATTTGGTGCACATCCAAAACGTTCAAAGTACATTTCAACCGACACAATTTGAGTAATTCTTTTAAGGGTGCGCAGGCAACCTAGGCAAAAAATTTGCAACAGACTATATCCAGCAACTGTGCTAAGAGTACTGGTAGAGAGTATTGTTCCTGGCCTGCGTGAGTTGCGGGAGGACCAGTTGTGAGCGAATTCAATCATTTTTTAGTTTCAGCGTCTGTTGTCAGACGGTGACTATCAGATTACCTAGTGCGGCCACACCCTTAGGTATTCACCAA
>DWME01008002.1:0-12103 GCA_018244795.1 Parelbella ahira ahira
AGAATATCTTTTTTTACAAATTATGAGACATTTACTTTGTAAATTATGAGGAGTATTTTGTTGCTTTGTTGTATGTAATATTGATGAAAGCATTACATTGATGAACATGTTATATACATATGTAAATGAAGTGTTCTGCTCTATTATTTTCTGCCAATTTTTAGAAAGTCATAACATGTTCTCTTGCTAAAATTGTCGAAGTTTAATCGAAAAGTTTTCATCAAGGTATTTTTTTATTTCTGCTACGAATCTAAAACGTTTATGCTAGAGAACATTTTTAAAGGGACAAGAAATAATCGGTTGGAGCAAAACCTAGGGAGTGAGGAGGATGAGATGAAGCGACGATCGGGGTCCGTATTCTCGCGATGAAAAATGAAATATTTCTCGGTTCGCTAGTTCTGAATGAATGTCTTTAATACGGCTTTTTATTGTTGGATGGATGAATGGATTGCAACATCCCACACTGCGATCCTAACGACGCTGCGGGCTACTTTAATTGTTCGAATTTATTGAAATGTTCGTCTAATTTAATAGTTTTGCCTTAAGCAAAGTGGTATCTTCCACTCTTCAGTCCCATCGCATTGAAGTTTCTTTGGATGAATTCGATACTTTGAAACATCAGTAGCTATTTTTTTCTTAGACGAAGTGCAGTTTTGCCGCGCGTTTCACTGTAAAATACAAGTTTGCCTGCGGCGATAAGGCTCTTTGAAAAACGATTGCTTTCATGTCAGTGGAGAAGCAAATTGCACGTAGACACTCTGTGTGGAAGGTTTGTTGTGATCAGGTATGAAACATAAACTTCACATGAGTTCGTATGTCATAGTGATTAAATCGTATATCATTATAATAGAAAGGATTTTCAGTAACTATGTTCTTAACAAAGACCGTGTTCATTTTTGCAGCGTGGCTGTTGGGTTCTCCATATATTACGCTGGAATTGCCAGCTCTAAATCCCTTAAGCCAATTGCGGACGATCCCAATAGACGTACCACTCTTTAAAATGGTGCAACATAATTACCTTTTAAAATCAACGAAACATAAAATGCCGCAAATGTTTTTTTGTAATTAATTATAAACAGTTTAAAAAATGTACAATAAAGTTAATCATTTATTAAACGTACTATGAAATAAAACCGAGACGAATGAAATCAATGCCCCAATTAACTAAGAGTTAAAACCCAATTCTATAAATATAGCCGCTTAATGACATTACATTACATGTAGAGAGACTATTGAAAACTTTAAGAAACATGAATTATATTACTATAGACTATATGTTAGCTTATAACAAAAATGCAAGCAAATATTTGTAATATTGCAATTCCGTATTAAGGTTTAAGGAATAGTAGAGAATAGAAATTCTGCTGTTGATGCCATCTAAACATGTTTGGTCCCAAAGGAGTGAAAATTTTACACAACTGTGAATTTATTCGACCGTTATATAATCATGTTGATACAGTAAAGGCATTCTGAGGTTCCCTCGTAAATTTGGAAGGGAAGAGGAGCGCTGAGCATGATTCAAGGAAATTTGCATAGTGCGGTGCGGACAATACCTCTTTTGTTACATTTTTTTTAGATAGACTAAGCGCGACCCACATATTTATGTTTTGTGTTGATACATAGTCTAAATTAATTTTGGAACAGCCATAGATAATTGGATGCAGGCTACTTATTTTATTGCTTTTTCAAGGGTGCATTATAAGTCCTAGCCTAGTACTAGAATCATGGAATAGATTTCAAAAAGTGATACTCTAGCATATTGTGTACTGAAGCAGAAGAAAGTAGAAAAACGTATATAAAAATACAGAATCACTTTCCTCTACACTACGGAGTTGAGCAGAGAGTCTAATCTAGCTCGAATATAAATAAAAAATGACGACTATTACTTCGTATATTATTTGGTTCTTACATAAGCTATTGTACCATAATGCATTTGGATATGTCAAAGTGTAGCTTTAATTTATCATAATGATATTATATGTAAACGAAAAAGGTGTAAAATATAAAAATAATATAAAGGAAATGTTAAAAGTTATGATAATAATGTTAAAATATAATTAGCATTTAGTGTGTATATAATAAATGTGTATATTCGGAAGGCCAGGACCGGAAGGAGTGGCGCCTATTAGGGGAGACCTATGTCCAGCAGTGGACATCTAGAGGCTGCCGATGATGATGATGAGGATGAAAAGTGTATGATCTACGTCTTGATTTGGGCACTGAGTTTAGTATAAGTGTAGTTATATACTTAGTCTTACACATAAATACAAGATGTGATTAAAATCGTGTTTTATTTAAAATATATTTTAATACAATTATTTAGATGCAAAAAAATGTTTTAGAACCGTACAATACTTAACACACCTCCCTGTTTTTCACACGAAATAAGCAAAAAGTAAATTCTATACTAGAACCTGGAATAAACTTCCATCTTCGTCTTATTTTTGAACCATAGAACAAAGCGTCCAGCTAGACTTTCAAGGGCAGTGAAGCCTCTAAGATAGTATACTAATAGTACACGAGTACCTTCGGATAGACAAAGAAGCCGGAAGAAACCAATTATAACTTTAGTGCTCTTATTTATTTCGAAACATGGTTTGGGTATCAAGTTCCCAAGTGGATTTAATATAAAATTCATTCAGCTATATTAAATAATCTCTTTTTAATAAAACTTATACAAAAAAATAGAATTGAGTAATAAATAACGAGGATATCGCAAACCTCTAATTTCCCTTAAATATCTTAAAACCATTAATTTTAATTGGACCTTAAACAAAGCAAACTTTTGACCGTTATTTATTATTCCGTTGGCCCTTTTTAATAAGGAATTATTTAGTCTTCAAGTATTAGAGTTTCTTGTACAGCTTCGTATTTACGGGCGGCCATCCGAAACGGTGATACTTAACCGATATTCAAAAGGCAACATAACTTAACGGAAAGGTTAGCAAGGTTATGTAGTACACTTACATGTTTCACCATTCACGTTTACGTCCTAGGAATAGACGGTAAACTTATTCTCATGCACTGGGCCCAAATCCGGACTCAGGGCCAATCCCAAATATTTCAAGATAGAAAAATCTAAAATCTAATAGTACTTGACCCGGGGATTGATCCCGGAACCTCTCGATCGGTAGACGCGCTTGCAAACACTCGACCATCGAGGCAGTCAAGGCCAGGCATAGTGAAATGAAGAAATCAATATTTATGCTATAGATATAGTAAATATCGTTCATGTGTTGTCTGTGATATGAAAGTGTTTACTACGTATCCCTGCTATTTTAATCGACGCGGTGTATTGAAAACAAACAGCAATAGCAGACAGAGTTTGAGATTGAACGCTATGTCTATATGTTACGTGTTACGCACACAGGGATATGAGCACGTATATTTTAATAAAATACTTCATATTCATATTTGTATAAAATACTTCAATCAGTACGTAATATTTATATAGAAGGGATTAATAAGCATAAATAAAATGATAGTCTGCTAATGTGCGTGCTTCACGTCCACAGTACTGGATATATTCGATAAATTTCTTTTATTTTTACTTAAAAGACACTAGATCCTTAAATATATTTAGTTAATACGATATCTTCATTAAATGTAAGGTTATTAAAGTTTTAAGAAACTACAATTTACAGTGAATTTTAAAATTAGCAAAGTATATTTACATATATAGCACAAAGTATATATTTTCTGTACTTAAAATATAATATAAAAGCATTAATTTCATAATCGCGGACGACGTCGTGAACATCAATTATTATCAATCAAACAAATAGCTATTATTCTTGTGGCTGAAATACAAAAACACAACTACTAAAAAGCTTCGTGCTCCCTGCGTATCTCATAATGCATCTGGCGTGATGGTATAATAATAGTAAATTAATACTAATACTACTACTGAATACTAATACTAGTACTATTAAATAAGTATAAAGTTATTCTACTCGACTAGAAACATAATCATGTTGCAAAATTACTGATAGCGTAGTTTCAAGCTTAATTTTCATTAAGCTTTGTCGGACACAAGGAATATTATCGGTTTGAACATTTATACAAGTGTTAAATGTATAACAAATAATGTTTTCGTACAAATAAAAAAAATCCTATTGTATTTCACTATTGTCTGTGATAGTTTGACAAAATTAATACTGTTTCTATACATACATACATACGTTACGTAGTAGTGACGGTTGCGGGAGCTGAACAGAAGATCGCACTGTTAAAAGCAATCTGCTGTAACCCTGCCACGCTGTCGTAAATCGTTCACAGTTCATTGTTCAAAGGAATCCTTGGATAATGTTCCACTCACACCTTTGCGACGCAGCGTATTTTGAGAAGTCTCTTGACATTACACCGACATGCTATCAATGTACTACGTGATCTAAATTTCTTACAAGAAAATAATATTGAGAACTATACTTTCTCTATTTCAGAGCTATAAGCAGTAGTAGCCTGTTTTTTCGTCTTTATGGGATGAAAATTGTTATTATTAATAGTAATGAAAGGGATGTAAAGAGCATCGAGTATCGAATAAATCATCTTTGCAGACCTGACGTCTTTCTTGTACGTTCAGAACTATCTCACCCTGTCCTCGGCTTGTCGCATCCCGTTTCTGCAGCTTTTCGTAGTTAGCCTACCGAGCCGGAGGGCGTCTTATACCACTGCTCGTACTACCATTGTCAATGTCAATGCCAAATATCTCCATCGATCGATTTACAAAACCTCTGGTGAACTATTAAATAAACTGTTATAATCAGAGATGTAGCTGTTATACAACCATTTCGTTGCATCAATACTGTTAATTATCTATGATTGTCAGAAAAAAAAACCTAACATTCTGAGTGCTCGCGCACGTCGTGGAGATGTGGTCGTAAAGTGAGGTCTCTTCGAATCAAGACGCCGAGTCCTTGACGGATATGTGAATCAAGTCTCACAGAACCTATTTCATATTGAAATAAGATTGGGTTATGTCTACGTGTGAACGTCAATACTCAACGTTTGTCGCAGCCGAACAGTTCTTGATTCTGCCAGCTCCACTTCAAAACCCCGTCCTTATCGATTTGTGAAAGCTGGTCAGTTGTGTACTTTGATCGTTACAAAGAGTAGTTTAAAATCTTCTGTAAATAAATGATGTTATGCCGTACCGAAAACGTCTAATAAATAATTTACAAATACTGGAAATTCTGAAGGGTTGAGATTTGATCCCTGACTTACGTGTATTTACAAGTAGGTATGTTTAATACCAATTTGTAATATCAATTTCAGATACACATTAATTTTGTTACAACCTCTGCTATACGGTTTTTAGCCATAATCATCACCATCTCTGAGCATGTCTTGGACCGGGACTCATACCCTTCAAACCGAAGCATCAATTGTTTTAATCAAAATTATTCCATGATAGAAATAGGTTTAGCGGTGATACTGCGCCAAAGACAAGTTGGATACGTGTTGTATTCACTATGTTTGGCAGTCAGTCATGACTCAATTATATGTCAGTTAGTCTTATGGGTGTGTTAAGTACAGA
Source organism: Parelbella ahira ahira (assembly GCA_018244795.1). NCBI lineage: Eukaryota > Metazoa > Arthropoda > Insecta > Lepidoptera > Hesperiidae > Parelbella > Parelbella ahira. The sequence continues at coordinate 5,537 of DWME01008002.1, forward strand.
TATTTATCGTTGTTCCTTTTTGCAGAAAGATTAAAAGCAGATATTTCGAAAAATTAATTAACGGCAACTCCTATCAATAAATATGTACGTACAAGTAATTTGATGATAACATGAATTTGCTTAATTATTTTAATTAAAACGAAACACCACATGTGCCTCATTGTAGATACGAACGTGAAATATGTGTAACATTATTTCTCGTGGTATTTAATGAATATATAACATAACAGTGCATATGTATTTGACTAAAGGGATAGACAGAGTAATTTAAGGATCAAACTTATTATCAGTACGTAAATACGCTGAATCAAATGAAGGGTGAATCTTCGTATATACCTACTTAATTATGTATAACTTATATCACGTTATTCAAGACAAGAAAGCAAGTTGCAAAATTACTGAAAAGCGTAGTTTGAAGCTTAATTTTCATTAAGGTTTGTTGGACACTATGAATACTATGCGTTTGAATATTTATACAAGAGTGTTAAATGTATAATAATTAATGTTATACAATTTTAAAAAATACTATTTCGTTATTTTCTGTACAAAGTTCGATTACGCTATGGATACAAATTATATTCTAAGCATTTGCTATACCTGTCCTATACATATCTGCGAAGATAGGTAACACGCACGCCAAGGTATTTTAAATATTGCTGCGTATGTCTGAGGCCCATGCATAGGACTAGGTAGGTCTAATTTTAGTAGTTCATAATTATAATAATGATATACATTAATTGACAATACTATTCTTAGATGCCATCAGAATCAAAATAAATACATATATGTACGTAATTAGGCAAATAAGTACAAACAATAAAGTTTCGTAGAATGTAATGCCAAGTGTTCGTGAAACAATAACGATATTTTTAAATAATTACCAGTTTTATAATAATTGTTAAGCACTTGTTGGCAAGGGTTCAGTTGGTATAATGTTGAAGTAATTTTTAAATTCTTTACCGGGGTGGATTCTCGGGGCAGCCCGCCCATATTAATTGTTTGTGTAGAGTCCGCGGAAACAAATTTACTTAATCAAATTATACTTCTCGTTTTAATTAATACAACTCGTCTCTATGTAAATCTCTATTTTACTTCCTGTTAAAAGAATTAATTAAATTTAAAGAGAAGACCGACCTTTTTCATCTGTATCATCTAAACTTTAATAGTAATTAGTATCGCTCGTGGTAGAGATTCAAACAACTGTAATCGATATATTTTATTTATTATAACTAAGAATACTTAACATTATGATTGCTTCGTTGGACCACGGACAGACTGCCCCTTTGTCAACTTGTTGCAAGCGCGAGTGCTATGCGAGAGGTCCTGGATTCGAAACCCGGTCTGGTACTATTTGATTTTTCTAACTTAGATATTCTAATAAAATTTTCTAGTAGTAGCTCGGTGTCTGGACTTGTGCCCAGTGTATGGCAATAGGCTCACCACCTACTCCATGCTGACACGTAAACGTAGCTGGTGAAACGTGCAACTTTTCTGCACTCCTCTGCCTTTTTGGAGATTACAGGCGTAATATAATATTATGATATTTTTTAAATAAGTTACAAACTAAATGTTGCCTTTACAATAGATTATCAGGGCGGGAACCGCGGGCGAGCTTACATTAAACAAACGATTAAATAAATCCGTCTGTAAATACGAACAACAATGTAGTTCTAACTTTCATAGAGTGAACAAAATACGTACATTTTAATGATATATTTATTATTAAAATGTAAAACTTCCAACTAAGTATATTTGTTTATGATAATTTTAAGAACATGAAACATATATTTTTTAAGGATGTAGAAAATATAACTGAATATTATTAAAATGTAATTTTCGCGAGAGAACTATAAGGAAGTTGTATTCTATTCAATGAATAATAATGAGCTGGGTTTTAGTTTATATTTTTATATACAAATGGTTATAACTCGTTATTTTCTACTATTGACGTCCTTTTATTAAGTGTACGTGTAATTATCGAAATTGTTTGTTTCTATTTATTATTTATGGGGAAATCGTCGATAAGAAAATATAAGAAAAGGAAATCATTGAATAAGAAGAGGACTTCAAATGTACCAGAATGGTCCAGCTGTTCTAAAATTAAATATTTCTACAGAAATGGTTAAGCATTTAGCGAAATTAACTTGTTTATTTTCGTATTACTTCCTGTCCCAGTTTTCTCGGAAGCGACGTTCAAAGACTGAAAAAAAATATCTTTTCCTTCCTTAAAGGGAAAATATTTTTTCACCAACGATTTACACACTTATTAATGAATCCGATTTTTAATTTGTAACGTGATAATGTCGTATATAGTTTTTCTTATTTCTGAGTAAAATTTATTTCGAAATAAATATTAACATCGTACAAAACTTGTGTTCTTTTATTTGTATGGATAACTACTTATACCTACAGTATTTGTATGCTGAAGGTATCTACATGTATGTAGGTATCTGTTTAAATAATAAATAATAATTAGATGGAAACATTGATGTGAATATGTATAGTAATAATATGAAGGACAGAATAATTAATCCAAAAAACAAAGTTTTGCAATTATTGTCTATTTGTTTTTTTTTAGCTAAGGTTTAAAACACTAGTAATACCTTGATTTTGCCTTTGTTTTGAGCTTTGCTGAAATATCTGATATACATTCACGATTTTGGAATAACTTTTCTTAAATTCATGTTCATCACAGCACTGTATTAAGTGTTTAATATGGCTAATAATTTGATATCGAAGTGCTGTTACCTCTAATTCCCGATTATCTGTAAAGTGTATCAACACCGGGGGCGGTGAGATTTTGAGTGGGTGGCAAACGGTACAAAGTTTTCGGGTACATTCGTTTTAGAACCAATTAGTAAATTCCACTCGCAATATCTCACAAAATTTTCTCAAAATTTCACAAATTCTCTCAACATTTTTCAGCGATACAATAGTGCGTTACATTACCACACGATTGCGTCACTACTTTTGACCGTTAGTTACATTTAAAACGCGCGATATAACCGGCTTAGTGTTGCCATTGTATCGTGACTAACCCGTGACTATTTCTGACGAAATTAAATAAAAAAGCATCGCGGCGTCTACGGCCCTGACGGCGCAGTTTCGATCATGTAGCACGACGGCAGCTATGAAAACGCACGCTACGTGATCGGAGTTATGTGAACCACGAAAGCATCGCGATTGTATTGCGTTTGTTGTCCGACTGTACCTCTCACTAAAAAAAATCGCAATGGGTAGCTCCCTTCAATAGCGCTTAAAAACTTCCGGTACGTTAGTTAACCAATAGGTATTGCCTAATCCACACTGAAATAGCTTGGTAGAATAGAGTTCAAACTTGATCAAATGTATATTCTAGACTTACATACATATGTTAATATAGGATAAATTAATACAAAGTTACATAAAGTTAGAAGCGGTATATAAATAAAAATATGTTGAAAATACTCAAATGAACTTCGTTTCAATAATTCATAACCACAATAGTTACCTATCATAAAAATCTTTTACATCCTCGTAATGTTGTGTGGTTATGACTAATGTCAGTTATTTCTGCCCACACCAACCTTGATGTTCACTTTGGAATTGATTAGTAATTAGAAGCTTAAAATAAAATCTTCACGCAGAGCAACTGAAACCGTTTTAGAAATGTTTACGTGATACGAAAAATTTGTAGAGTTCCGTTTTTATAAATCTCTGATATGTGATTATGAAATGACTGTTGTGTATTTATGTATACATGTTATGGTCCGTGAGCCGGCAACAGATTTTCAGGAGCAAATTCCCCCGGGCAATAACTGGTAAAACGCTTGAAAGAGTTGTAACATGAAGCATTGTGAACGTTAGCTGCCGCTGCGTGGGTGGAGTGAGCAGCCTTAACCTCCCACGCTCGCCCGTGAGGAAACGATTAACGAAATTTGCGCCTGCTCTATTATAATATGTGTATACATATATGTTACATACATATATCAATACTTATATTTATCTTATACCTGTCTCGTAATAAAGTAACAAATCAATACTACCTATAAAACTGAATAGAAATTATCAAGCTTTGATTATGCTTTACAATAAAATATTAAAACTATTTTTCTACTGGATCTAAAATTAGAAAGTCGAAGAAACATTTCCTCTATTTTCCCATTCAAATTCCCGTCTCCATGGCGACCATATATGCTCATTTATTCTAACTAGTACATACGAAAATGGCTAGACATTGCTTCAGCACTCATTCATCACTGATGTCTAGACAGGAAAATATGAACAACGTATCTACGGTCATATAAACAAGTAAACAGTATGTAGTTTCTAAACCATACCTACTTACGCTCGATCTGCGTCTGCGTAAGTAAGACGTATATCAAAGAATCGTTTAAAGAGCTTTGTAAGCGAAAAACTGAATTGCTCTTTAAGAAACGATTCTGACGATATATTTTAATAAAGAAAATAGTGCAGCTGAAAAGGTGGAAAAAAATGCAACGTTACCTTTCGATTTGTGGTGCAAGTTCTATTGTGATTATGTGTCGGCTTAACTCATGTACGTTATATTTCAATAATCGATGCGGACACGGACTATTTCGTGATCGGCGACAGCTCGTGAAAAAGAGTCCTGAATAGGTGTGAAAATGGACTATTCCGAAACAACATACGTAAGTTAATCAGATATAGGTACATGTAAAAAATAGTAACAGACTTAGAAGATTCTTTTCGTTATATTATTATTCAAGGTGAAATACAAATATGTACAAAGAGTCACGACTGTTACCTTCGTGATCACCAAAAACTTATGATGTTGTGGTCCGCTGCTGGAATTAGGTCTCCCATAATCGCCGCTACTCCTTCCGGTCCTGGGCCTTCCATATCTAGCAGCTTCCTGAAATATTACTAGTATTTGTTATTATATACATATGTCTATTTCTGCATAATTGGTATATTTAATTGATGAAAATCAACTTAAACTCGGTTGTTCTAATTTCGGAACTCTATGAAATATTAAACAGTACTTTGAAAGGCTAAGGATAAAACGCTTTGCATAATATTTCGAAAATGGCGCATTTGGCGACATCAATTTTGACGAGGGTTCCCCGAAATGAGTTGCTCTTTTCGGATAACCGTCACCTAATTATATTTTCGACATGTTTTATACCCGAGTTGGTTTCCTTATAGAACCTCTGTCGAGCGTTTATTGAAGGTTGTTTTACCTTCCACTATAACTTACTGAAGTGTTTTTATAGCTTTTTTTAAGTGAACAACAATTCGCATGTATCACCGACCACAAAAAAAACCATATGAGTGGAGCAGTTAGTATCTATAAGTTTTTAATGAGGCTAGTGGTTAAAGTTGAATTGGTGGCACCTCTGTATTATACCTGATGTGTGATCGATTTTCGCAGAAATTTCGAAAATAAGTTTAAACAAATCAGTCTATGAATAAACGTAACAGATAATGTATCACTTCACGCTTGTACCTATTTCCTATCACAGGTGAGCAAAGAAGTTTATTACGTCCACGTGTCACCTGTCGTACGTCCTATTGAATAGTTGGTGAGCCTATTGCCGTACCATGTTACATATTAGAATGGCACAATGATAAATATAAATAATAAATGCCTAATAATTAAAAGGGTACCTACGTGGAATTCTTTATAGAAACATCGTATGTATATCGTATATTCGTGAACTAAAATGCTATATTTGTAACAAAACCTCATCGTATTCAAATACGTAACAAAAGCGTCGGCGATTATAGCAAATATACTGTTAGGTATACACTAAAAATATGAATACACAGAGAAACATTAAAGAGCGAATTCATACATTTCATTTGTTTACAGAATTAGTATTCCAGGGACTCGCTCTTAAGCTCCTATCGTTGTTATTGTCTGCCAATGTATGTGAATATTCGAAAATAGTCACTTGGGGGAGTATAAAATGAAAAGTATGAATCAAAAGCGGTATTAAATATTAACAGAGTAAATAGAAATACAAAGTTATTGTTGTCATCGTTAATTTACAAAATATTCTCACAAACTTTCACGTGAATGAATAAACATAGTATAATGTATTTAAGTACTCGTATGTATATTAATGTCTAGAAAAATATAAATATGTCTGAGTTTTTCGTATATTTAGTGATATTTTGTGTGCTTCTTTTGCTATTATGTCTTACCTCTAATGTCGTTATTTAAGTTATTCCTGGGATTAACGTCAACATGAAAATTGACGTCTAGGATAATGCTGAAAATGTTATCTGTTTTTTATTAACAAATGCTGCAGACTTACATACGTCATTCTGTTACTTTCATAGATATCTCACGAAAATCATGTTCGGTAATGAACGAACATATGTACTATAATACTAATCATCATCAGCTTATTTAAGTTCACACGACATAGGCCTCTCCTGAGAGAATTTTATTTTAAATTTTTAAAAATATTTTATTTTTGCCTATAATATTTATTATTATTTATAAATATCATCATCATCATCCTATAGCTGTCCACTGCTGAATTAAGGCCTCCCCTAAAGCGTGCCACGTTGCTCGGTCCTCTGCCTTCTTCATCCAAT